>CAJGYO010000546.1:0-68603 GCA_904845875.1 Miscanthus lutarioriparius
TGTAGATGCACTAAATAACATAATGGTTCGAAATGATGATATGATGATGATGTTTTATTATACCTTTCACGGTTAATATTGTTTGCTCCTAATAAGTGAGTGCTCTAGTACAGGTACTAATCTAGTGGACAGTTAAATGATGATAAGCTTGATGCTAAGTTTAAATTGGTTACTATAATCATAAGCTCTTTTATGCAACTGTGTCCAGCTAGCCCACCTGAAAAGCCTTGCATGATCCTTGGTGTCTTTTATTTCTAGTTTTTGACGGGTAAGTCTAGCTGAGTACCTTCTCGTACTCAGGGTTTATCTCCCACCTGTTGCAGATGACCAGTTCTACTTTGGTTGCTGCAAGTACTGCCTTCTCCCAGCTGGGGATGAAGACTAGGCCGTTGGGCGCGGTCTCTACTAGTTCTCGTACCTGATAATGCTTTTGTGGGACCTGACTCAGATGTAGCAATGTATTTGAAACTATGAAGTTATGTACTAAACTATGTTGCTTCCGCGCATTTGAACTTGGTTTGTAATATTTTATTTGAACTCTGATGGATGTAATTCGAATGCTACTTATGAAATGTTGTAACGGATGATGTGTTGTTGAATCACTACGATCTTGGTTTGTATGTCGAGAGTTGGTTGAAATCCTTCGTGATTTCGGACTCTACGGGATTATGGGAGCTTAAGTACATGGGAATTTGATCGCTTCGGTGATTGTTTTTGTACTTACGTTCTTATGATTTGGTCGGTTCTCATTACGGTGACATCGAGCAAGATTCGACACTAAACATGTCATTTGTGTATTTAAAACAAAAGTATTTGTGAAAATCCTAAATTAAATACTAAGTATTGCCAGTGGTCATATCCCTTATGCCCAAATAAGGACTCTTAGGTGGCTTATTAAGTACTAACATGGGGGTTCTGCTTGTTTTATTTTCGTCGTCCATACATGCGGGCGTGCTATTGTATGGATGCCATCCGCTTGGGTGGTAATGTTTGGATCAAATACCTCTACGCTCTGGTAAGTGGGAGTTGTGAGAGCATGACCGTCCAACCGTCGGTCTAGGGGAGAGTAGTTGTGGTTGCTCGCATACTTACATGTTCAATCATGTATCTATGAGAGTACTTAAATGTGGGTATCTCTGATGGGTAGCTGTGATACTAGAGTATTTGCATCGGAGGATGTATGTATGAAAGTATTTAGTTTACTGCTTGCTTTTATGCATTTTGGGAAATTACTGGGCTGAAATGAAATTTTCTGCAGGTACACTAACAACATATCGTTGTAGATCGACTAGTTACCGTATACAAGAGAATGTATGTATGCCACAGTATATTTTGCTAGCCTTTAAATTTTTCAAGGTTTGTGAGGACATACGGATCGTGCATGCATCATGTTCAAGCATACATGGCATTTCTTGCATTACTCCCTCCTTTAAAATATGATTCTCCCGACTAATTAAATTTCGTATCCCTTAAATGATTCTCCCCTTACGTTGTAACTTTTGCTATAGATGGCGCTCACGAAGCTCACTGCTCGCAAGTCCGCTGGAGGCAGGGCGCCTCGTCACCATTTAGCTTCTCGTGAGCCCCGTCCTGAGCCTACTGAGGCAGAAAGGCTGAGGACAGAGCTAGCTTGGGTGACTGCTGAGAGGAATGCGGCTCAGCACCGCTTGGAGCAGGTAACACAGGAAAGGGACCAAGAGACCCTTGAGGTTCATAGGTTAACAGTTGATCACCGCAACTATGACCGCATGTTGATTCACGTGATGAACCAACGGAATGAAGCCTGGAACGAAGAGAATGTGTTGAGAGCGCAACAGGTGGAGTTAGAGCAGCAAGTGGCAGTTGCTGAAGAGTACAATGACCATCTCCATGAGGAGGTTCACCTGTTACACAATCAACTTCACCCTCTCCTGCCACCTGATGATGAGGACGAGATGGGCTCTGGTGTCATCATGGCTGAAGGTGATGATGACATGGAGGTCAATGGACCTGAGGACATTCCACCTGATGAGGAGGAAGATGAGGAGTTAGGGCCTGCTAGTGATGAAGATGGAGGAGAGATCTTTGACACTGACTCCGAGGACGATGCGTAGTTTAGCTTACTACTTAGCTTTTGCGCAAGAGCTAGTCTTTTGTTGATCCTCATGCATGAACGAGTAGCTTTGTAATAAGTTAATCGTTGGGATGTAATATCAAACCATAAGTTATCTTTGGATGTAAGTTTGGAACCACTATGGCTTGGATGTAACCTATCAAACGTATTATGCTCCACGTATGTGAGCTTTTGTTAAATGTCGTCTTTGCGGTCTATGGATCTCGTTGTTGGTTAAGTTCATCGCATTTATGTGTCAATCGATGCGCTTGATGAGTGTGTGGTTGTGATGAATGATTGTGCCTCTGTTGATTATATAAATGCATTCCCTCCAATGGACTCAGTTTGGCATAATTATACGATTCATCTACAAAAATTTCCACATCGTCAGTGCTCATTGGCTATACATTTTGCAGATGGCTCATAACCTTTGTCGCGGTCGTGGCATGGGAAATGAGGAACAACCACCTCCGCCACCGCCCACACCAGCTGAGCTGATGCAGACGGTCGTGGAAAGTCAGCGCATGCTAGCTGAGGCTATGCGCCAGATGGCTAACCGTGAGGATCGGCATGTCCGCCAGGGACCTGAGCCAAACCAGTACAGCAGCTTTAAGGACTTCATGGACACAAAGCCTCCTATCTTTCGTGAGGCAGAAGAACCATTACAAGCTGATGAATGGTTAAGCACGATAGAGCAAAGGTTTGGATTGCTCTGTTTGACTGAAGGTATGAAGGCCACATATGCAGGACACCAGCTCCAAGGCCCTGCACGCATCTGGTGGACCCATCATAGGACCACCTTAACTTCAAACATCGAGATAGTTTGGGGTTAGTTTCAAGCAGCTTTCAGAGGACACTTTATCCCTCCTGATCTCATGGCCATTAAGCATACCGAGTTTATGAAGCTAACCCAAGGCAACAAGAGTCCTAATGAATACCTCCAGGCATTCAACAACTTGGCGAGGTATGCTCCTGAGTTCGTTAATACTGATGCCAAAAAGATAGCTAGCTTCAAGAGGGGACTTTCCCCTAAACTGATGAAGTCTATGGGCAACTGCAAGTGTGTCACATTCAATGAGTTTATCAGTGACACCCTGACTCAGGAGAACAATGATAAGATATATGCTGCTTCTAAGAACCGAAAAAAGAAACTTTGAGGTAGGTGCTTCTCAGTCTAAGGCACCAATGGTATCCAAGACCCAGTACCATCCACCCAATGCTAATGTCCGGTACCGCCCACCTCAGAAGAAGAATCAAGCAAAACCTGGTTTTCGCAAGGGGTACACAATTTCCTTGCCAAAGAATACCTCTGGGCAGGGCAGCTCCAATGTCCCACCAGCTAACAGGCTGTGTTGGAACTGTAACCAGCCTGGTCATTGGGCAAATAAGTGTCCCTATCCTTCCAAGCAGAATGCTCAAGGAAACATCCGTCAGGGGCGTGTTCACTACACTACTGTGGAGGAAATTCCTGCTGGTGAAGTGGTCACCGCTGGTAAGTTTCTTGTTAATGATCACCCTGCAGTTGTGCTCTTTGATTCGGGTGCTTCACATTCCTTTGTGAGTTCTACTTTTGCATCTAAGCATAAGATGAATGTGATTACAATTGTCAAGGGTGGTTATTGTATTAGTGCTGCTGGGAGTAATATCATGACTAACCAAGTAGTAAAAGATGTAAAGCTTGAGATTGGGGATCGAGAGTTCCTTGCGGATCTTGTAGTTCTACCGGGGGTAGGAATCGATATAATCCTAGGAATGAAGTGGATGAGTGGGAATGGAGTGTTGATCGATACGTCAACCCGTGTGGTAATGTTGAGGGATCCTGTGGATAAAAAGGGTTTTCTAGTGCAGTTACCTCATGATATCTCTATCCACAATACAGCTAATGCTACCCTAGCCAAAGCCATTGAGGATCTACCAGTTGTTTGTGAGTTTCCAGATGTCTTCCCTGATGACTTGCTTGGATTACCTCCGGACCGTGATGTAGAATTCAAGATAGAACTCATTCCGGGTACGGCTCCTATTTCTCGAAGGCCCTATAGAATGCCGCCTAATGAGTTGGCTGAGCTGAAGAGTCGGTTGAATGAGCTATTGAAGAAAGGTTTGATTCGGCCTAGTTCTTCTCCTTGGGGTTGTCCGGCTATCTTTGTGAAGAAGAAGGACGAATCTTTGCGCATGTGCGTAGATTATCGACCCCTAAATGCTGTTACCATCAAGAACAAATATCCTCTTCCTCGCATCGATATTCTGTTTGATCAGCTCTCCAAGGCTAAGGTATTCTCCAAGATTGATTTGAGGTCTGGTTACCATCAGATCAAAATTCATCCTGAAGATATACCTAAGACAGCTTTCTCTACTCGTTATGGCTTGTTCGAGTACCTTGTCATGTCCTTTGGGTTGACAAATGCTCTGGCACACTTTATGTACCTGATGAATTCAGTATTCATGCCAGAATTGGACAAGTTCGTCGTTGTGTTCATTGATGATATCCTTGTATACTCTCAGAATGAAGAAAAGCATGCTGAACATCTGAGAATTGTCTTAACTCGGTTGCGTGACAACCAGCTTTATGCTAAGTTCAGCAAGTGTGAATTCTGGTTGAACAAGATACCTTTTCTAGGTCATGTGTTATCTGGTGATGGAATTTCGGTTGACCCTACGAAGGTGCAAGAAGTCCTTGAGTGGAAGGCACCTACTACGGTCACAGAAGTTCGAAGTTTCCTGGGATTGGCTAGCTATTATCATCGCTTTATCCTGGATTTCTCTAAAATCGCCAAGCCCATGACTCGACTACTTCAAAAAGATGAGAAGTTTGTGTGGACTCCGAAGTGTGAAGAGGCTTTCCACACTTTGCGGACCTTGCTAACCTCTGCTCCTGTATTGGCATAACCTAACATCGAAAAGCCTTTTGATGTCTATTGTGATGCATGTGGCACCGGATTGGGGTGTGTTCTTATGCAGGAGGGCCGAGTAATTGCTTATGCTTCACGCCAGCTCCGAAAGCATGAAATAAATTATCCTACCCATGACTTAGAGCTAGCCGCAGTTGTTCATGCCCTGAAAATTTGGAGACATTACTTGCTGGGTAATGTGTGCAACATCTATACTGACCATAAAAGCCTCAAGTACATCTTTACTCAACCCGAGTTGAACATGCGTCAACAACGATGGTTAGAATTAATCAAAGACTACAACCTTCAAGTGCACTACCATCCTGGTAAGGCAAATGTGGTTGCTGATGCCTTAAGCAGAAAGGCCCATTGCAATTCCTTAGTTAGTGAAGATTTTCATCTGGCACACCTCCTTCGTCCTATAGTGCTCCACAATATCACTGTGGATTGCTCTCTTAGAAGTCGAATCATCGAACTCCAGAAGACTGATGTGGGTGTGTTTCACATCAAGCGGAAGATGAAAGAGAAAGAGACCAAGCACTTTAGGGTCGATGACAAAGGAATTCTCTGGTTTAATGATAGACTTGTGGTACCCAAAGATAAAGAACTTAGAAATCAAATTATGGCTAAAGCCCATTATTCTAAGTTGTCCATCCATCCTGGTAGCAGTAAAATGTATCAAGATCTCAAGCTGTATTATTGGTGGACCAAGATGAAGAAAGAAATCGTAGCTTACGTGGCAAGGTGTGATAACTGCTGCAGAGTCAAGGCTATTCACATAAGGCCCGGATTATTGCAGCCACTCTCTATTCATGGCTGGAAGTGGGAAGAAATTAGCATGGATTTCATTGTTGGATTACCCACGACCAAAAAGGGTTGTGATTCCATCTAGGTTATCGTAGATCGTCTAACTAAATCCGCTCACTTTATTCCGGTCAAGTCTACATATCACCTGCACAATTATGCTGAGATTTATTTTCAACAAGTGGTACGTCTCCATGGTGTACCCAAATCCATTGTTTCTGATAGAGGACTGCAATTCACGGCTCGCTTTTGGGAGTGCTTACATCAGAATCTTGGCACTCATCTAATCCGCAGTTCTGCCTATCATCCGCAAACATCAGGACAGACTGAGCGTGTTAATCAAATTCTTGAAGACATGCTTAGAGCTTGTCTTATTTCTTGCAAAGGCTCTTGGGAAGATTGGTTACCTCTCGCTGAATTCTCTTATAACAACAGTTATCAAGAGAGTATTAAAATGGCTCCTTTTGAAGGTCTTTATGGCCGTAAGTGTAGAACTCGTTTGAACTGGGTGGAACCCGGGGAAAGAAGATTCTATGGTATTGACTTTGTAAAAGAAGCCAAAGAGCAAGTCTGAACTATACAGAAGAATATGACTACCGCTCAGGCTAGACAAAAGAGCTATGCTGACAAAAGAAGAAAACCTATTGAGTTTGAAGTAGGTGATCATGTTTATCTGAAGGTATCCCCTATGAAAGGAGTCAAGCGTTTTGGAATTAAAAGAAAGCTTGAGCCTCGATATGTTGGACCTTACCGCATTATCGAGAAAAGTGGAAGAGTAGCATATAAGCTCGATCTACCACGTGAAATGGGAGCTATATTCCCGGTATTCCATGTGTCTCAGCTGAAGAAGTGTCTCCGTATTCCCGAGGAAAGAATAGCGACAAGAAAAGTCAACTTGAAATCTGATCTTTCTTATGAGGAGAAGCCTGTGCAAGTTCTGGATACTCAAGAAAGAGTGACTCGTACACGAGTGGTTAAGTTATACAAGGTAGTTTGGAGTAATCATAGTGAACGGGATGCGACATGGGAGCGGGAAGATTATTTAAAAGAAAATCATCCAACTTTCTATACTAAATGGTACGCTTTTCAAATCTCGGGATGAGATTTTTCTAAGGGGGGAGGGCTGTAACACCCTAGGTGTTTAGGCTTCCACTAAATTGCATGTCATTTCATAAACATGTGCATTATCTATGTCATCATGCCATTATCATTGAAACATACATATGCAACATTTTAAATTGTAGGTGTTTCATGCTTGATTGCTTAGAGTGGTAGTAGTGCAACATGTGAATGTAACATGAAACTCGCATACTTTGAAACATGTAAATATGGTAGTAATGTGGCAATTATAAAATGACAACAAGGTCTTGAAACATGTGAAACATTGCATTGCAACATATGAGTGAATTACTTGTTTTAGTTGCTTCATCACATGTGATCATTAAAGGTTGGTATAACAATTTGGTAGAGTGGTTGATCATGGTCTATTACACCTTAACTATACTTAGGTTACTTGTTGGGACATTGTTCATGAAGATCAAAATGACCAAAATGCCCTCAAGTGGAGGTTTGACTTGAATTGACTCCAGAGTCTCACAGTTTGACTGATTCAAAAGACCAAATTAGAAATCTTGCATGGCTGTACACTCTTTACAAAAGTTGTAGCTAATTTATTAAGGAACAAAAGTTGTTTTATGACCAACTCATGAAAATGTGTGGAACATGCTCAAACATGGCCCACAAGTCAGTATTTCAAGCTGATTTCACTGAAAAATTTGTCTAAGTCTTAAACTGCATTTTCAGTTGGATCAGGCCAACTTGGGCTTCATATAACTTCTGATCCAGGGCGAATGAGTTGCTGATTTCTAAATCAAAGATGTAGCCCTACCATACCTGTACAAGTTTCATGTACACTATTTTTGCAATGGATCAACGAGTTAGCCGTTTTATCGCATCGAAGTTGCTCGGTCAGGCTCAATAGGATCACTGAATCAGAGTTTAGACTAGCTACAGTGACTGACCGAGTTCAGAAAATGTCCGACGCGTGTTGCCAACCGTCGACGATCGCCTGAACGCACTGCCACGCGCCGTGCACATCCTGGCGTGCTGGACGCGTCATGAAGCCACCCAGCGCCTGCCCGACCGAGTCGCCGCTCCATTTTCTCATCTCTCGCCTCTCACAGCGCCGAGCCAAAGCCGTCCACCATTGCCGACCGAGCATCGCTGTTGCCATTCGAGCTCACCACTGCAAAAACGCGCTGGCCATCTCGCTCATAGCCTCGTCGTGATCCCCTCTGCCACCTCCACCTCTCAGCCGGGTCGATTGTGCCTGGGTAAGGACGAATTTGTCGTTTCCTTCCACCGCCGCCGTGGCTGTTCTCACCAGAGATGGCGCCCCGCGCGGTCAGCTCTCCTCGCGCCATTGCCATCCCGCCTCTGTCTCACGCTAGGGTCTAGGAATGCTGTCGTAGCTCGTAGGGTCGCCCTATCGGGCTGCTACGCCGTAGCGTCGTCGGAGCCGGCCGTGCCGTGGCCAAGCGCCGCCGTGGCCATCGCCACCCCCTCTAGCTGTGTCAGTTGCTGCAAATCAGGGTTCCCCTAGGTCCGCTAGGGTGAGGTGAACACATAGACACCTTTGCCTTCGCCGGAGAAGCTACCGGCGGCGAGTTGCGCCGTCGTCTTCCTCTGCTCCCCTATCTGTCTCGCTGACATGCGGACCCCAATGGTCATTCGTCGCGGCTGAGGCGGGAGCCCAGCGTCGGCCGCGTCGTTGTCTGGGCTGCGCCAGTGCGCTTCGCGGGCCACCGTTCCTTCGGGCCGGCCCAACAGTGGCTGTGGATTGTTTTCTTATTTGTTTTGTTTTTATTATTTCACAGATTAGTGTATAGATTCAAAAATGTGTATCTCCTAGTAGGTAGATCCAAATGCTATGGTTCCAATTTTGTTGAGTTCATGATAATGTCTAGTATTTAATAAAAATATTATATGGGCACATGTTTTAGAAATTCTGGATGTATTAAATAGGACTTTGAAATGTGTTTTTGGATACATGCAAACTTGTTTGAATTTTATCTTGAGTTGCTCTGGTCCAAAAATTATGAAATTTTGTGGGTAATCTATTATTGCTTAGTAGAGGCTCTGGTTAAAATTTCGGAGCTAGTGCAAGTGTAGTTTTTTGAGTTATAGAATTTCCTTTTATTAATGGATGGATCTTGTATGAATTTTCATAATTTTTCTATAGATCCAGTAAAGGTAAAATTTGGTGAGTGCTATTCTTATGCTTGAATGATACTAGGAAAAATGTGAAATCTGTTGCTTGACACTTTTCATTAGGGTTTCCTAATTATGCTAAAAATAGGCATGCCACCTATTATTTTGGATACAGCAAGTTCTGCTTGCTCAATGGCTTTGAAATTTTTATGGTAGTCTATGTGAAGCATGAGATAGCTACTGTAATTTTTGTAGATTTTTATGAACAGTTTTACTATATGTTGCTTTAATCACCTAATTAACTAAATAAATTAGAAAAGGATATTAAATGATTTATTTAGAAGTTGGCAGTATACTTTCTAGTGTTCCTCTGGTATGTGTAACAAGTTGGTAAACTTGGTTTGGTCAAGTTAGGCTTTTGCATCATCATTAAATAATTAAGTTAGTAACCCTGTCATTGCGGGACAGATTCTAGGTTTACTGGAATTTGATTTGGTTAACTTAAGAATCATGCTTTGATGTTTACAAATGAATTGTAGAGAATTTAATAAGCTTTCCAGAATGTCCTCTTGCAAGTCATTTGGATTTGTAGAACTCTGGTTGTGATTGAATTAAGGGACTATTTGTGTGCATATGAAGTTTTAAATGTTGATTTATGTATGCCTTTACTATTTCTAAGTTTGTGGTAATGTTCCTAGGTGTTAGGCCTTTAACTGAAGATGAGCATCTTTATCTTAGGTTATGCAAGTTAGGTAAGTTGATCTTGTTCTTCAAGTTAAATTAGATACCTGTTTTAAAGTGATTTGAATAGAGCTATTCTTAATCGGTAAACGAGTGTCCAGTAATGTTTTCGTCAAACACTTACTGTGATTCATTCATCATGAGCATCATGTCATTCCTTATGAATCCATGATATTTATCTCGTGCATCGGCATGCAATAGGTGTACCAGAAGGAGTGACCCTACTGGAATTCGAGGAACCGAGCGAGCAGCAGTTGTCGACACCGGAGGTTCAGGAGGTGCAGCCTTCAGAAGAAGTGCCATACGAGGTTGCCATTGAGTGCCCGGATCACCATCCGTGCAACTTTGTGAATGGCAAGCCCCGGAGCATATTAAGCCTCCTAATTTCCAAAATGCAGTTACATTATTATTATTATATATCTATATATATATTGTTGCATTAAGTTTAGGTGTTGGATGCAAACAATTGCTGCATTGGTTACCCAATCCTTGTCCAGATACTGTTACCCTGAATCCTATGTAGCTCAGGCTCGTGTAGTGCTTAGCCCTGCTTAAACGCGGTAGAAGTCGGGTGATTTCCTGTCACCTGCGAGATATAGGAATATACATGTGGCACGGTTGGCTATATTTGCAATCGTGGAAAAGAACCGATCTTAATTTGAAATGAAGACCCAAGGAGGCTTGCCGGTTTGCAAGTGACTCCGTGCTGCGTGTCGATTAAGGACTGAATCTTGGAGCCTTTCCTGTTCATGTTGAACGCATGCCTCTCTCTTAGTTGGCGGGTCGGAGACCGACCACGGCCGAGTAGCTCACCTCGGGCCGAGTCGATAAGTATAAAGTGCGCCTCGGAAGGGAGCCGAGGCGTGAGTCCAAGGCGGTGTGATTTAAAAGTCCTAATCGTCCCGGTAGAAGGGTAATCCCGAGAGTGTCTTTATTTGTTGGTCGAACCGCGAATTTGGTTCTGAGTTGTTCTAAAGGTGACCCACGGCTACCCTTACAAAGTATGCTGTGGTGAGAGTTAGAATACCCCTCACCTGAGTTGTAATTGATTGAATTGCCGTCTCTCCCAGTTAGTGAGAACTTGACGGGCTTATCTCCAATGTAGATGCACTAAATAACATAATGGTTCGAGAAATGATGATATGATGATGACAGCCTTATTATACCTGCTATGGTTAATATTGTTTGCTCCTAATAAGTGAGTGCTCTAGTACTGGTACTAATCTAGTGGACTGGTAAATGATGATAAGCTTGATGCTAAGTTTAAATTGGTTACTATAATCATAAGTTGTTTTATGCATTGTTGTGTCCAGCTAGCCCACCGAAAAGCCTTGCATGATCCTTGGTGTCTTTTATTTCGGTTTTTGATGGGTAAGTCTAGTTGAGTACCTTCTCGTACTCAGGGTTTATCTCCCACCTGTTGCAGATGACCAGTTCTACTTTGGTTGCTGCAAGTACTGCCTTCTCCCAGCTGGGGATGAAGACTAGGCCGTTGGGTGCGGTCTCTACTAGTTCACGTACCTGATAATGCTTTTGTGGGACCTAACTCAGATCTGGCAATGTATTTGAAACTATGAAGTTATGTACTAAACTATGTTGCTTCCGCGCATTTGAACTTGGTTTGTAATATTTTATTTGAACTCTGATGGATGTAATCCGAATGCTACTTATGAAATGTTGTAACGGATGATGTGTTGTGTTGAATCACTACGATCTTGGTTTGTATGTCGAGAGTTGGTTGAAATCCTTCGTGATTTCCGGACTACCGGGATTATGGGAGGTTAAGTACAGGAATTTGATCGCTTCGGTGATTGTTTTTGTACTTACGTTCTTATGATTTGGTCGGTTCTGTTACAGTTGTTGAATGCCTAGAGGTATTCATTAAGACTCTTGTTGCCTTGGGTTAGCTTCATAAACTCAGTATGCTTAATGGCCATGAGACTAGGAGGGATAAAATGTCCCCTAAAAGCTGCCTGAAACTGGCCCCAAACTATCTCGACGTTTGCAGGGAAGGTGGTCCTGTAATGGGTCCACCAGATGCCTGCAGGGCCTTGGAGCTAGTGTCCTGCATATGTGGCCTTCATACCTTCAGTCAAATGGAGCAATCCAAACCTTTGCTCCATCATGCTCAACCATTCATCAGCTTGTAATGGTTCTTCTGCCTCACGAAAGATAGGAGGCTTTGTGTCCATGAAGTCCTTAAAGCTGCTGTACTGGTTTGGTTCGGGTCCCTGGCGGACATGTCGATCCTCGCGGTTAGCCATTTGGTGCATAGCCTCAGCTAGCATGCGCTGACTTTCGACAACTGTCTGCATTAGCTCAGCTGGTGTGGGCGGTGGAGGAGGTGGTTGTTCCTCATCTCCCATGCTACGACCGCGACAAAGGTTATAAGCCATCTGCAAAATGTATAGCCAATGAGCACTGATGATGTGGAAATCTTTGTAGATGAATCGTATAATTATGCCAAATTGAGTCCATTGGAGGGAATGCATTTATATAATCAACAGAGGCACAATAATTCATCACAATCACACAACTCATCAAGCGCATCAATTGACACATAAATGCAATGAACTTAACCAACAACGAGATCCATAGACCGCAAAGATGAAATTTAACAAAGGCTCACATATGTGGAGCATAACACGTTCGATAGGTTACATCCAAGCCATAGTGGTTCCAAACTTACATCCAAAGATAACTTATGGTTCTATATTACATCCCAACGATTAACTTATTACAAAGCTACGTGTTCATGCATGAGGATCAACAAAAGACTAGCTCTTGCGCATTAGCTAAGTAGTAAGCTAAACTACGCATCGTCCTCGGAGTCAGTGTCGAAGATCTCTTCTTCATCTTCATCACTAGCAGGCTCTTCCTCCTCATCAAGTGGAACGTCCTCAGGTCCATTGACCTCAATGCCATCATCCCCTTCAGCCATGATGACACCAGAGCCCATCTCATCCTCATCATCAGGTGGCAGGAGAGGGTGAAGTTGATTGTGTAACAGGTGAACCTCCTCATGGAGATGGTCATTGTACTCTTTGGCAACTGCCACTTGCTGTTCTAGCTCCACCTGTCGCGCTCTCAACACATTCTCTTCGTGCCAGGCTTCATTCCGTTGGTTCATCACGTGAATCAACATACGTTCACAGTTGCGGTGAGCAACTGTCAACCTCTGAACCTCCAGAGTCTCTTGATCCCGTTCCTGTGTTACTTGCTCCAAACGCTGCTGAGCCGCATTCCTCTCAGCAGTCACCCGGGCCAGCTCTGCCCTCAGCCTTTCCGCCTCAGTAGTCTCCGAACGGGGCTCACGAGGAGCTAAACGGTGACGAGGCGCCCTACCTCCAGCGGACTTGCGAGCAATGAGTTTCGTGCGCGCCATCTGTAGCAAAAAGTTGCAACGTAAGGGGAGAATCATTTAAGGGATACGAAATTTAATTAGTCGGGACAATCATATTTTAAAGGAGGGAGTAAATGCAAGAAATGCCATGTATGCTTGAACATGATGCATGCACGATCCGTACGTCCTCACAAACCTAGAAAAATTTAAAGGCTAGCGAATATACGGTGGCATACATACGCTCTCTTATACACGGTATCTAGTCGATCTACAACGATATGTTGTTAGTGTACCTGCAGAAAATTTCATTTCAGCCCAATAATTTTCCCAAAAAGGCGTGTAAACTAAATACTTTCATACATACATCCCCAGATGCATATACTCTAGTATCACAGCTACCCATCAGAGATACCCACATTTAAGTACTCTCATAGATACATGATTGAACATGTAAGTATGCGAGCAACCACAACTACTCTCCCCCAGACCAACGGTTGGACAGTCATGCTCTCACAACTCCCACTTACCAGAGCGTAGAGGGACTTTGATCCATACATTACCACCCAAGTGGATGGCATCCATACATTAGCATGACGTATGGACGACGAAACAGAAACAAGAAGGAACCCCCAAGTTAGTACTTAATAAGCCACCTAAGAGTCATTATTTGGGCATAAGGGATATGACCACTGGCAATACTTAGTATTTAATTTAGGATTTTCGCAAATACTTTTATTTTAAATACACAAATGACATGTTTAGTGTCGAATCTTGCTCTGATGCCAGCTGTAACAGAACCGACAAAATCATAAGAACGTAAGTACAAAAACAATCACCGAAGCGATCAAATTCCTGTACTTAAGCTCCCATAATCCTAGTAGTCCGGAAATCACGAAGGATCTCAACCAACTGTCGACATACAAACCAAAACCATAGTGATTCAACACAACACATCATCCGTTACAACATTTCATAAGTAGCATTCGAATTACATCCATCAGAGTGCGAATAAAATATTACAAACCAGGTTCAAATTTGTGGAAGCAACATAGTTTAACACATAACTTCATAGTTTCAAATATATTGCCAAGTCTGAGTCATGTCCCACAAAAGCATTATCAGGTACGAGAACTAGTAGAGACCGCGCCCAATGGTCTAGTCTTCATCCCCAGCTGGGAGAAGGCAGTACTTGCAGCAACCAAAGTAGAACTGGTTATCTGCAATAGGTGGGAGATAAACCCTGAGTACGAGAAGGTACTCAGCTAGACTTACCCGACAAAACCAGAAATAAAAGACACCAAGGATCATGCAAGGCTTATGAGGTGGGCTAGCTTGACACAGTTGCATAAAAGAGCTTATGAATATAGTGACCAATTTAAACTTAGCATCAAGCTTATCATCATTTACCTGTCCACTAGATTAGCACCTGTACTAGAGCACTCACTTATTAGGAGCAAACAATATTAACCATAGCAGGTATAATAAGGCTGTCATCATCTTACCATCATTTCCGAACCTTTATGTTATTAAGTGTATCTACATTGGAGATAAGCCCATCAAGTTCTCACTAACCGGGAGAGACGGCGACTCGAATCAAATTACAACTCAGCTGAGGGGGTATTCCTAACTCTCACCCTGGCATACTTAGCAAGGGTAGCCGTGGGTCACCTTTGGAACAACTCAGGAACCAAATTCGCAGGTTCGATCAGCGCCAGCACTCTTAGGGATTACCCTTCTTCTAGGACGATCAGGACTTTTAAATCACCTGCCCTTGGACTCACGCCTACGGCTCCCTTCCGAGGCGCACTTTATACTTATCAACTCCCGGCCTGAGGTGAGCTACTCGGCTTCGCGGTCAGTCATCGGACACGGCCAACTAAGAGAGAGGCATGCGTTCAACATGAACAGGAAAGGCTCCAAGATTCAGTCCTTAATTGACACAGACGGAGTCACTACAAACCGGCAAGCCTCCGTCCGGTCTTCATTTCAAATTAAGACTGGTTCTTTTCCACGATAGCAAATATAGCCAACCGTGCCATATGTATCTTCCTATATCTCGTAGGTGACAGGAAATCACCTGACTTCTACCGTGTTTAAGCAGGGCTAAGCACTACACGAGCCTGAGCTACATAGGATTCAGGGTATCAATATCTAGACAAGGATTGGATAACTAATGCAGCAAGTGTTTGCATCCAACACCTAAACTTAATGCAACAATATATATATGTAACAATAATACTGTAACTGCATTTCAAAAATTAGGAGGCTTAATATGCTCCGGGGCTTGCCTTTCACAAAGTTGCACGGACGGTGATCCGGGCACTCAACGGCGACCTCGTCTGGCACTTCTTCTGAAGGCTGCACCTCCTGAACCTCCGGTGTCGGCTGCTGCTGCTCGCTCGGTTCCTCGAATTCCAGCAGGGTCACTCCTTCCGGTACACCTATTGCATGCCGATGCACAAGATAAATATCATGGATGCATAAGGAATGATATGATGCTCATGATGAATGAATCATAGTAAGTGTTTACGAAAACATTACTGGACACCCGTTTACCGATTAAGAATAGCTCTATTCAAATCACTTTAAAACAGGTATCTAACTTAACTTGAAGAACAAGAACAACTTACCTAACTTGCATAACCTAAGATAAAGATGCTCATCCTCAATTAAAGGCCTAACACCTAGGAACATTACCACAAACTTAGAAATAGTAAAGGCATACTTAAAACAACAATTAAAGCTTCATATGCAAACGGGTAGTTCATTAATTCAATCACAACAAGAGTTCTACAAATCCAAATGACTTGCAAGAGGACATTATGGAAAGCTTATGAAATTATCTACAAATAATTTGTAAACATCAAAGCATGATTCAACCCTTTACTAGGTCGAATTCTTTGATCAACAGAACTCTGTCCTCACAAGACAGAGAGTAAGCAAAAACTAGAATCCTGACTTTAAATAGCTGTAGTTTCTAAACTACCAGGCCAAATGCCCTCAAATTTTGACAGGAGCAATATACATAAATTTTCCACAACTTTTGTATTCATCACATTCACAGAAAACCAAATTATCATGGGAAACTTTATAAAGTCCCCAGATCTGTCCAGAAGGACATAATGCAAAAAGAAATAATTATTAACTTATGTGGTAAACACATAAACAGACAAAACCAACTTTACGACTTTATCACACATATCACAAGAACACCAGAAAGTATAGTGCCAACTTCTAAATAAATTATTTAATATCCTTTTCCTAATTTATTTAGTTAATTAGGTGATTAAAGCAACATATAGTAAAACTGTTCATAAAAATCTACAAAAATTACAGTAGCTATCTCATGCTTCACATAGACTAGCATAAAAATTTCAAAGCCATTGGGCAAGCAGAACTTGCTGTATCCAAAATAACAGGTGGAATGTCTATTTCTAGCATAATTAGGAAACCCTAATGAAAAGTGTGAAACGATAGATTTCACATTTTTCCTAGCATCATTCTAGCATAAGAATAGTACTCACCAATTTTTACCCTAACTGGATCTATAGAAAAATTATGAAAATTCACACAAGATCCATCCATTGATAAAAGGAAATTCTATAACTCAAAAACTACACATGCACTAGCTCTAAAATTTTAACCAGAGCTTATACTAAGCAAAAATAGATTACCCACAAAATTTCATAATTTTTGGACCATAGAAACTCAAGATAAAATTCAAACAAGTTTGCATGCATCTAAAAACACATCTCAAAGTCCTATTTAATTCATCCAAAATTTCTAAAACATGTGCTCATATAATATTTTTATTAAATACTAGACATTATCATGAACTCAGAAAAATTGGAACCACATCATTTGAATCTACCATCTAAGAGCTACATATTTTTTAATATTTATAGAAATCTGTGAAATAAATAAAACAAAACAAAACAAGAAATCCTACTCTACTGCTGGGCCGGCCCGAACAGATCTGGCGGCCCACGAACACGCGTTGGCGTGGCCCAAAATGCGGCGCAGGCCAAGCTGGCTGCCGCCTGAGCCTCCGCGGCTGGCACGCGGGACCCACGTGACAAAGAGACAGGCAGGGGAGGAGAAGGACACGGCGGCGAAGCTCATCGCCGGTGACTCCTCCGGCGAAGTCAGCGGTGCTACGGCGGTCAACTCACTCGTGCGCATCTATTGGTGCCCTCAATTATTGGGCTGAAATAAAATTTTTTGCAGGTACACTAACAACGTATCGTTGTAGATCGACTAGCTACCGTGTATGAGAGAGCGTATGTATGCCACCGTATATTTTGCTAGCCTTTAAATTTTTCTAGGTTTGTGAGGACGTACGGATCGTGCATGCATCATGTTCAAGCATACATAGCATTTTGCATTACTCCCTCCTTTAAAATATGATTGTCCCAACTAATTAAATTTCGTATCCCTTAAATGATTCTCCCCTTACGTTGCAACTTTTTGCTACAGATGGCGCGCACGAAACTTACTGCTCGCAAGTCCGCTGGAGGCAGGGCGCCTCATCACCGGTTAGCTCCTCGTGAGCCCCGTCCTGAGCCTACTGAGGCGGAAAGGCTGAGGACAGAGCTGGCCCGGGTGACTGCTGAGAGGAATGCGGCTCAGCACCATTTGGAGCAAGCAACACAGGAAAGGGACCAAGAGACCCTTGAGGTTCAGAGGTTGACAGTTGCTCACCGCAACTGTGAACGTATGTTGATTCACGTGATGAACCAACGGAATGAAGCCTGGCACGAAGAGAATGTGTTGAGAGCGCGACAGGTGGAGTTAGAGCAGCAGGTGGCAGTTGCCGAAGAGTACAATGACCATCTCCATGAGGAGGTTCACCTGTTACACAATCAGCTTCACCCTCTCCTGCCACCTGATGATGAGGATGAGATGGGCTCTGGTGTCATCATGGCTAAAGGTGATGATGGCATTGAGGTTAATGGACCTGAGGACGTTCCACCTAATGAGGAGGAAGATGAGGAGTTAGAGCCTGCTAGTGATGAAGATGGAGGAGAGATCTTCGACGCGAACTCTGAGGACGATGCGTAGTTTAGCTTACTACTTAGCTAATGCGCAAGAGCTAGTCTTTTGTTGATCCTCATGCATGAACGCGTAGCTTTGTAATAAGTTAATCGTTGGGATGTAATATAGAACCATAAGTTATCTTTGGATGTAAGTTTGGAACCACTATGGCTTGGATGTAACCTATCGAACGTGTTATGCTCCACGTATGTGAGCCTTTGTTAAATTTCGTCTTTGCGGTCTATGGATCTCGTTGTTGGTTAAGTTCATCGCATTTATGTGTCAATTGATGCGCTTGTTGAGTTGTGTGATTGTGATGAATGATTGTGCCTCTGTTGATTATATAAATGCATTCCCTCCAATGGACTCAGTTTGGCATAATTATACAATTCATCTACAAAAATTTCCACATCATCAGTGCTCATTGGCTATACATTTTGCAGATGGCTTATAACCTTCGTCGTGGTCGTAGCATGGGAGATGAGGAACAACCACCTCCTCCACTGCCCACCCTAGCTGAGCTAATGCAGACAGTCATCGAAAGTCAGCGCATGCTAGTTGAGGCTATGCGCCAAATGGCTAACCGCGAGGATCGACATGTCCGCCAGGGACCCGAACCAAACCAGTATAGCAGCTTTAAGGACTTCATGGACACAAAGCCTCCTATCTTTCGTGAGGTAGAAGAACCATTACAAGCTGATGAATGGTTGAGCACGATAGAGCAAAGGTTTGGATTGCTCTGTTTGACTAAAGGTATGAAGGCCACATATGCAGGACACCAGCTCCAAAGGCCCTGCAGGCATCTGGTGGACCCATCACAGGACCACCTTCCCTGCAAACGTCGAGATAGTTTGGGGCCAGTTTCAGGCAGCTTTCAGGGGACATTTTATCCCTCCTGGTCTCATGGCCATTAAGCATACTGAGTTTATGAAGCTAACCCAAGGCAACAAGAGTCTTAATGAATACCTCCATGCATTCAACAACCTGGCTAGGTATGCTCCTGAGTTCATTGATACTGATGCCAAAAAGATAGCTAGTTTCAAGAGGGGACTTTCCCCTAAACTGATGAAGTCTATGGGTAACTGCAAGTGTGTCAACTTCAATGAGTTTATCAGTGACACCATAACTCCAGAGAATAATGATAAGGTATATGCTGCTTCCAAGACCCGTAAAAGAAACTTTGATTCAGGTGCTTCTCAGTCTAAGGCACCAATGATATCCAAGACCCAAAGATGGTCCACCCAATGCTAATGTCCGCATCACCCACCTCGGAAGAAAAATCAAGCTAAAACTGGTTTTCGCAAAGGTACACAATTTCCTTGCCAAAGAATACCGCTAAGCGTGGCAGCTCAATGTCCCATCGCCTACTAACAGCCGTGTTGGAACCTGTAACCACGGTCACTAGGCAAATAAGTGTTCCTATCCTTCCAAGCGTAATGCTCAAGGAACGTCCGTGGGCGTGTTCACTACACTCTTGTGGGCGGAAATTTCTGCCGGTGAAGTGGTCATCATTGGTAAGTTTCTTGTTAATGATCACCCCGCAGGTTGTGCTCTTTGATTCGGTGCTTCACATTCCTTTGTGAGTTCTACTTTTGCATCTAAGCATAAGATGAATGTGATTACAATTGTCAAGGGTGGTTATTGTATTAGTGCTGCTGGAAATAATATCATGACTAACCAAGTAGTTAAAGATGTAAAGATTGAGATTGGGGATCGAGAGTTCCTTGCAGATCTTGTAGTTCTGCCGGGGGTAGGAATCGATGTAATCCTAGGGATGAAGTGGATGAGTGGGAATGGAGTGTTGATCGATACGTCAACCCGTGTGGTAATGTTGAGGGATCCTATGGATAAGAAGGGTTTTCTAGTGTAGTTACCTCGTGATATCGCTATCCACAGTACAGCTAATGCTACCCTAGCCAAAGCCATTGAAGATATACCGGTTGTCTGTGAGTTTCCAGATGTCTTTCCTGATGACTTGCCTAGATTACCTCCGGACTGTGATGTAGAATTCAAGATAGAACTCATTCCGAGTACAGCTCCTATTTCTCGAAGGCCCTATAGAATGCCGCCCGATGAGTTGGCTGAGCTGAAGAGTCAGTTAAATGAGCTACTAAAGAAAGGTTTGATTCGGCCTAGTTCTTCTCCTTGGGGTTGTCCGGCTATATTTGTGAAGATGAAGGACGAGTCTCTACGCATGTGTGTGGATTATCGCCCCCTTAATGCTGTTACCATCAAGAACAAATACCCTCTTCCTCGTATCGATATTCTGTTTGATCAGCTCTCCAAAGCTAAGGTATTCTCCAAGATCGATTTGAGGTCTGGTTACCATCAGATCAAAATTCATCCTGAAGATATACCTAAGACAGCTTTCTCTACTCGTTATAGCTTGTTCGAGTACCTTGTCATGTCCTTTGGGTTGACAAATGCTCCGGCACACTTTATGTACCTGATGAATTCAGTATTCATGCCGGAATTGGACAAGTTTGTCATCGTGTTCATTGATGATATCCTTGTATACTCTCAGAATGAAGAAGAGCATGCTGAACATCTGAGAATTGTTTTAACTCGGTTGCGTGACAACCAGCTTTATGCTATGTTCAGCAAGTGCAAATTCTGGTTTAATGATAGACTTGTGGTACCCAAAGATAAAGAACTTAGAAATCAAATTATGGCTGAAGCCCATTCTTCTAAGTTGTCCATCCATCCTGGTAGTAGTAAAATGTATCAAGATCTCAAGCTATATTATTGGTGGACCAAGATGAAGAAAGAAATCGCAGCTTACGTGGCAAGGTGTGATAACTGTTGCAGAGTCAAGGCTATTCACATAAGGCCCGGATTATTGCAGCCACTCTCTATTCCTGGCTAGAAGTGGGAAGAAATTAGTATGGATTTTATTGTTGGATTACCCACTACCAAAAAGGGTTGTGATTCCATCTGGGTTATCGTAGATCGTCTAACAAAATCCGCTCACTTTATTCCGGTCAAGTCTACATATCACCCGCACAATTATGCTGAGATTTACTTCCAACAAGTGGTACGTCTCCATGGTGTACCCAAATCCATTGTTTCTGATAGAGGGCCTCAGTTCACGGCTCGCTTTTGGGAGTGCTTACATCAGAATCTTGGCACTCATCTAATCCGCAGTTCTACCTATCATCCGCAAACATCAGGACAGACTGAGCGTGTTAATCAAATTCTTGAAGACATGCTTAGAGCTTGTCTTATCTCTTACAAAGGCTCTTGGAAAGACTGGTTACCTCTCGCTGAATTCTCTTATAACAACAGTTATCAAGAGAGTATCAAAATGGCTCCTTTTGAAGCTCTTTATGGCCGGAAGTGTAGAACTCCTTTGAACTAGGTGGAACCCGAGGAAAGAAGATTCTATGGTATTGATTTTGTAAAAGAAGCCGAAGAGCAAGTCCGAACTATACAAAAGAATATGACTGCCGCACAGGCTAGACAAAAGAGCTATGCTAACAAGAGAAGGAAACCTATTGAGTTTGAAGTAGGTGATCATGTTTATCTGAAGGTATCCCCTATGAAAGGAGTCAAGCGTTTTGGAATTAAAAGGAAGCTTGAGCCTCGATATGTTGGACCCTACCGCATTATCGAGAAAAGTGGAAGAGTGGCATATAAGCTCGAACTACCCCATGAGATGGGAGCTATATTCCCGGTATTCCATGTGTCCCAGCTGAAGAAGTGTCTTCGTATTCCCGAGGAAAGAATAGCAACAAGGAAAGTCAACTTGAAATCTGATCTTTCTTATGAGGAAAAGCCCGTGCAAGTTCTGGATACACAAGAAAGAGTGACTCGTACAAGAGTGGTTAAGTTATACAAGGTAGTTTGGAGTAATCATAGTGAACGGGATGCAACTTGGGAGCGAGAAGATCATTTAAAGGAAAACTATCCAGCTTTCTATACTGATTGGTACGCTTTCCAAATCTCGGGACGAGATTTTTCTAAGGGGGGAGGGCTGTAACACCCTAGGTGTTTAGGCTTCCACTAAATTGCATGTCATTTCATAACCATGTGCATTATCTATGTCATCATGTCATTATCATTGAAACATACATATGCAACATTTTAAATTGTATGTGTTTCATGCTTGATTGCTTAGAGTGGTAGTAGTGCAACATGTGAATGTAACATGATACACTCATACTTGGAAACATGGCAATATGGTAGTAATGTGGCAATTATAAAATGACAACAAGGTCTTGAAACATGTGAAACATTGCATTGCAATATATGAATGAATTGCTTGTTTTACTTTCTTTATCACATGAGATCATTAGAAGTGGTATAACAATTTTGTAAAGTGGTTGATCATGGTCTATTACACCTTAACTATACTTAGGTTACTTGTTGGGACATTGTTCATGTAGATCAAAATGACCAAAATGCCCTCAAGTGCAAGTTTGACTTGAATTGACCCTTGGAGTGTCATCGTTTGACTGATTCAAAAGTCCAACTTAGAGACTTTGCATGGCTGTGCACTCTTTACCAAAGTTGTAGCTAATTTATCAAGGAACAAAAGTTGTTTTATGACCAACTCATGAAAATGTGTGGAACATGCTCAAACATGGCCCACAAGTCAGAAGTACATGCTGATTTCAGACTTAGGAATTTTTCTAAGTCCTTAACTGTGTTGTAGTTTCATGTACCCAACTTTGTCACCTTGTATCTCCCTAACCAAGCCAAACCAGCTTGAGCTCCAGTGGAAGGAGTTGTAGTTCACGTATAAATGAGCAACTTTGTTAACTATGGCATAGTCTAGATCGCCACGGATTAGGAGTTAATGATCGTCGAATACGTGCTGTCAGTCATGGTCATCAAACACGGAATCGTGTTTTCAGAAAACATTCAGTGAACGTGGCCGACCGATTCAAAAAAACGACGCTGCGTGGCGCCACCCGTCGCCGCTCGCCTGAGCGCGCAGGCCACACGCCGTGGACGCCCTAGCGCGGATAGCCACGTCTTGAAGCCCCTGTGCCCGCCTGCCGAGTCGCCGTTCCATTTTGCATTCCCTCTCCTTCCTCCGTGCGCATGGCGACCGGAACGCCGAAGCACCGCCGAGCCAATTCCACCCAAAACTGAGCGCCATTGCCCGATTCCTCTGAACCACAGCACCATCGTGAGCCTCTCCACGTCCTCGACCCCACCGCCACTCCATTTTCGCCTCAGGTAGCTCTCACCGTGAGCGCGGCTCCACCGGGTCGCCATGACCGCCGCCGGCCGAGCTCGCACGTGGCCGTGCTGCTCGAGCCCCTTATCGCCCCTTCTCTCCCTTGCGCTAGCTTCTGTATGTGACGCTGAAGCTCATTGAGTGAGCCACTAGGGCCGTGACGTCGTAGCTTCGCCGGAGCCGGCCGTGCCGTGGCCGAGCACCGCTATGGCCATCGCCACCCCTTCTAGCTGCGTCCTTAGCTACAATAGATGGTTCCCCTAGGTCCGCTAGGGTGAGGCGAAACTGTTGGCACCGTTGCCTTCGCCGGAGGAGCCACCGGCGGGGAGTTGCGCCGTCGCCTTCCTCCGCTCCCCTGCCTGTCTCGCTGACGCGCGGGTCCACCCTGTCAGCCGCTGACACGCACGGCGGGAGCAAGCTGGGCTCCACTGCGTCTTGGGCCGCGCCAACGCGTATTCATGGGCCGCCGTGTTTCTACGGGCTGGCCCAGTAGCGGTTAGGTTTTCATTTTGTTTTGTTTAACTGTTTTTCACAGTTTGGTGCACAATTTCAAAAATACGTAACTCAAGTTTTGTAGATCCAAATATTATGGTTCCAATTTTGTTGAGTTCCTGGTCATGTCTAGTATTTAACAAAAATATTAGATGAGCACATGTTTTAGAAATTTTTGATGAATTAAATAGGACTTTGAAATGTGTTTTTAGATGCATGCAAACTTGTTTGAATTTTTTCTTGAGTTTCTGTGGTCCAAAAATTATGAAATTTTGTGGGTAGTCTCTTATTGATTATTAGAAGCTCTGGTTAAAATTTTAGAGCTAGTGCATGTGTAGTTTTTAAGTTATAGAATTTCCTTTTATTAATGGATGGATCTTGTGTGAATTTTCATAATTTTTCTATAGATCCAGTAAAGGTAAAATTTGGTGAGTGCTATTCTTATACTATAAGGATGCTAGGAAAAATGGGAAATCTATTGCTTGACACTTTTTAAGAAGGTTTCCTAATTATGCTAGAAATAGACATGTCATCTGTTATTTTAGATACAGCAAGTTTTACTTGCCCAATGGCTTTGAAATTTTTATGGTAGTCTATGTGCAGCATGAGATAGCTACTGTAATTTTTGTAGATTTTTATGAATAGTTTTACTATATATTGCTTAAATCACCTAATTAACTAAATAAATTGGAAAAGGATATTAAATAAATTATTTAGAAGTTGGCACTATACTTTCTAATGTTTCTTAGGTATGAAAAACAAGTTGGTAAACTTGGATTGATCAAATTATGCTTTTGCATCATCATTAAATAATTAGGTTAGCACCCTGTCATTGCGGGATAGATTCTAGGTCTACTGGAATTTGATTTGGTTAACATAAGAATCATGCTTTGATGTTTACAAATGAATTGTAGAGAATTTCATAAGCTTTCCAGAATGTCCTCTTGCAAGTCATTTGGATTATAGAACTCTGGTTATGATTGAATTAAGTGACTACTTGTTTGCATATGAAGCTTTAACTGTAATTTTAAGTATGTCTTTACTAGTTCTAAGTTTGTGGTAATGTTCCTAGGTGTTAGGCCTTTAACTGAAGATGAGCATCTTTATCTTAGGTTATGCAAGTTAGGTAAGTTGCTCTTGTTATTTAAGTTAAGTTGGATACATGCTTAAAGTGATTTGAATAGAGCTAATTACTCGGTAAACGAGTGTCCAGTGATGCTTTCGTAAACACTCACTGTGATTCATTCATCATGAGCATCATGTCATTCCTTATGCATCCATGATATTTATCTTTTGCATCGGCATGCAATAGGTGTACCGGAAGGAGTAACCCTGCTGGAATTCGAGGAACTGAGCGAGCAGCAGCAGCCGACACCGGAGATTCAGGAGGAGCAGCCTTCAAGAGAAGTGCCAGACGAGGTCGCCGTTGAGTGCCCGGACCACCGTCCTTGCAACTTTGTGAAAGGCAAGCCCCGGAGCATATTAAGCCTCCTAATTTCCAAAATGCAGTTACATTATTATTATTATATATCTATATATATATATATATATATATATTGTTGCATTAAGTTTAGGTGTTGGATGCAAATCATTGCTGCATTGGTTACCCAATCCTTGTCCAGATATTGTTACCCTGAATCCTATGTAGCTCAGGCTCGAGTAGTGCTTAGCCCTGCTTAAACACGATAGAAGTCGGGTGATTTCCTGTCACCTGCGAGATATAGGAAGATACATATGGCACGGTTGGCTATATTTGCTATCGTGGAAAAGAACTAGTCTTAAATTGAAATGAAGACCGGACGGAGGCTTGCCGGTTTGCAAAGTGACTCGCTGCCTGTCGCTTAAGGACTGATTCTTGGAGCCTTTCCTGTTCATGTTGAACGATGCCTCTCTCTTAGTTGGTCAGTGTCGATGACCGACCACGGCCGAGTAGCTCACCTCGGGCCGGGAGTCGATAAGTATAAAGTGCGCCTCGGAAGGGAGCCGAGGCGTGAGTCCAAGGCGGGTGATTTAAAAGTCCCGATCGTCTTGGCGTATGGGTAATCCCCGAGAGTCTTGGGCTGATCGAAACCGTGAATTTGGTTCTGAGATGTTCCAAAGGTGACCCACGGCTACCCTTGCAAAGTATGCCGGGGTGAGAGTTAGGAATACCCCCTAAATTTGAGTTGTAATTCGATTCGAATCGCCGTCTCTCCCGGTTAGTGAGAACTTGACGGGCTTATCTCCAATGTAGATACACTTAATAACTTAATGGTTCGAAAATGATGATATGATGATGATGACCTTATTATACCGCTATGGTTAATATTGTTTGCTCCTAATAAGTGAGTGCTCTAGTACACAGGTGCTAATCTAGTGGACGTGTAAATAATGATAAGCTTGATAATAAGTTTAAATTGGTTACTATAATCATAAGTCTTTTATGCAACTGTGTCAAGCTAGCCCACCTGAAAAGCCTTGCATGATCCTTGGTGTCTTTTATTTCTGGTTTTAATGGGTAAGTCTAGCTGAGTACCTTCTCGTACTCAGGGTTTATCTCCCACCTATTGCAGATGACCAGTTCTACTTTGGTTGCTGCAAGTACTGCCTTCTCCCTACTGGGGATGAAGACTAGACCGTTGGGCGTGGTCTCTACTAGTTCTCGTACCTGATAATGTTTTTGCGGGACATGACTCGGACTTGGCAATGTATTTGAAAACTATGATGTTTTGTACTAAATTATGTTGCTTCCGCACACTCAAACTTGGTTTGTAATATTTTATTTGAACTCTGATGGATGTAATCCGAATGCTACTTGTGAAATGTTGTAACGAATGATGTGTTGTGTTGAATCATTACGATCTTGGTTTGTATGTCGAGAGTTGGTTGAAATCCTTCGTGATTTTCGGACTACCGGGATTATGGGAGCTTAAGTACAGGAATTTGATCGCTTCGATGATTGTTTTGTACTTACGTTCTTATGATTTGGTTGGTTCTGTTACAATGTGCATCATCTATCTCAGCATGTCATTGTTACTGAAACATGCATATGCAACATTTTCAATTGTGTGTGTTTCATGCTTGATTGCTTAGAATGGTAGTAGTGCAACATGTGAATGTAACATGAAATTCTCATACTTTGAAACATGGCAACATGGTAGTAATGTGACAAGTATAGGATAACAACAAAGTCATGCAACATGTGAAACGTTGCATTGCAACATATGAGTGAATTGCTTGTTTTAGTTGCTTTATCACATGTGATCATTAAAAGTTGGTATAACAATTTTGTAAAGTGGTTGATTATGGTCTATTACACCTTAACTACACTTAGGTTACTTGTTGGGACATTGTTCATGTAGATCAAAATAACCAAAATGCCCTCAAGTGAAGGTTTGACTTTTAATAACCCTTGGAGTGTCACTGTTTGACTGATTCAAAAGACCAACTTAGAGACCTTGCATGGCTGTGCAATCTTTACCAAAGTTGTAGCCAATTTACCAAGGAACAAAAGTCTCAAATGACCATCTCATGAAAATGGCTAGAACATTCTCAAACAGGGCCCACATTTCAGGTTCCCCTGCTGCTTTCAGACTTAGAAAAATTCTTCAGTCAAGTCCGGACTTACCGTTTCATGAGCCCCTCTTTGCGACCTTGTATCTCCCAATCCAAACCGAATTAGTCCAAGCTCCAATTAACAAAGTTGTTGTACTCACTTGGATCTTTAATTTTGTTAACTACACCATGAACCAGATCGCCACCGTTTGGGAGTTATAGATCATCAAAAGTACGCTGTTAGTCGTGTCGTCGGGCGTCGATTCGGCCGTTTCAGAAATCAGATAGAACTCGCCGTGGCCGACCGGCGTAGGAGTGTCTCGCCGCGTGGCGCGCAGGCTCTGCCGAAGGCTCCACGTCGCGTGCCCGAGCTCTAGAAGAAGGCCAACTCCTCGCCACTCTCTCTGCGTCTCGCCATTTCCCTCACTGCCGTCCCCTTCCTCCGTGCGCACGGCGACCGGGACACCATGATGCCGCCGAGCCAAATCCACCATCACCGAGCACCATTAACTGATTCATCCAAGCCACAGCCCCACCATGAACCTCTCTATGCCTGCGACACCACCGCCACTCCATTTTCGCCTCAGGTAGATCTCCTCATGAGCGCGGCTCCACCGGGTCGCCATGACCGCCGCTGGCCGAGCTCGCACACGGCCGTGCTGCTCGAGCCCCTTATCGCCCCTTCTCTCCCTTGCGCTAGCCTCTAGGTGTGACGCTGAAGCTCGTTGAGTGTGCCTCTAGGGCCATGACGCCGTAGCCTCGCCGGAGCCGGCCCTGCCGTGGCCGTGCGCCGCCGTGCTAGTCACCACCCCCTCTAGCTGAGTCATTAGCTACAATAAAGGGTTCCCCTTGGTGCGCTTGGGTGAGGCGAACATGTTGGCACCGTTGTCTTCGCCGGAGAAGCCACCGGCGACGAACTACGCCACCGGCTGTTCTTCCTCCCCTGTTTCTCTCACTGACGCGTGGGTCCCCATCGTCACCACAAGCGCGAGGCGGGGAACTGACTGGCTGGCTGCTGCTTCTAGGCCATGTGGCGAATGTGGGCGTGGCTTCATGGGCGCTGGATCTGTTCGGGCCGGCTGGGCCAAGTTGATTTTCTTGTTTTTGGTTTAGTTTATTTTGTTTTTCACAGAATTGTGTGCATGATTCAAAAATGTGTATCTCCTAATTGGTAGCTCCAAATGCTATGGTTCCAATTTTGTTGAGTTCCTAGTAATGTCTAGTATTTAATAAAAATATTATATGAGCACATGTTTTAGAAATTTTGGATGAATGAAATAGGACTTTGAAATGTGTTTTTAGATGCATGCAAACTTGTTTGAATTTTATCTTGAGTTTCTTTAGTCCAAAAATTATGAAATTTTGTCGGTAATCTATTATTGCTTAGTAGAAGCTCTGATTAAAATTTCAGAGCTAGTGCATGTATAGTTTTTGAGTTATAGAATTTCTTTTTATCAATGGATGGATCTTGTGTGAATTTTCATAATTTTTCTATAGATCCAGTAAAGGTAAAATTTGGTGAGTGCTATTCTTGTTCTTTAATGATACTAGGAAAAATGTGAAATTTATTGCTTGACACTTTTCATTAGGGTTTCCTAATTATGCTAGAAATAGACATGCCACCTGTTATTTTGGATACAGCAAGTTCTGCTTGTCCAATAGCTTTGAAATTTTTATGGTAGTCTATGTAAAGCATGAGATAGCTACTGTAATTTTTGTAGATTTTTATGAACAGTTTTACTATATGTTGCTTTAATCACCTAATTAACTAAATAAATTAGAAAACGATATTAAATGATTTAATTAGAAGTTGGCACTATACTTTCTAGTGTTCCTCTGGTATGTGCAACAAGTTGTTAAACTTGGTTTGGTCAAATTAGGCTTTTGCATCATCATTAAATAATTAAGTTAATAACCCTATCATTGCTGAACAGATTCTAGGTTTACTGAAATTTGATTTGGTTAACGTAAGAATCATGCTGTGATGTTTACAATTGATTCGTAGAGAATTTCACAAGCTTTCCAGAATGTCCTCTTGCAAGTCATTTGAATTTATAGAACTCTGGTTATGATTAAATTAAGGGACTACTTGTGTGCATATGAAACTTTAAATGATAATTTATGTATGCCTTTACTGTTTCTAAGTTTGTGGTAATGTTCCTAGGTGTTAGGCCTTTGACCGAAGATGAGCATCTTTATCTTAGGTTATGCAAGTTAGGTAAGTTGATCTTGTTCTTTAAGTTAAGTTAGATACATGCTTAAAGTGATTTGAATAGAGCTATTTTACTCGGTAAACGGGTGTCCAGTGATGCTTTCGTAAACACTTACTGTGATTCATTCATCATGAGCATCATGTCATTCCTTATGCATCCATGATATTTATCTTGTGCATCGGCATGCAATAGGTGTACCGGAGGGAGTAACACTGCTGGAATTCGAGGAACCGAGCGAGCAGCAGCAGCCGGCACCGGAGGTTTAGGAGGTGCAGCCTTCAGGAGAAGTGTCAGACGAGGTCGCCGTTGAGTGCCCGGATCACCGTCCTTGCAACTTTGTGAAAGGCAAGCCCCGGAGCATATTAAGCCTCCTAATTTCTGAAATGCAGTTACACCATTATTGTTACATATATATATTGTTGCATTAAGTTTAGGTGTTGGATGCAAACACTTGCTGCATTGGTTATCCAATCCTTGTCTAGATAATGATACACTGAATCCTATGTAGCTCAGGCTCGTGTAGTGCTTAGCCCTGCTTTAACACGGTAGAAGTCAGGTGATTTCCTGTCACCTGCGAGATATAGAAAGATACATATGGCACGGTTGGCTATATTTGCTATCGTGGAAAAGAACCAGTCTTAATTTGAAATGAAGACCGGGCGGAGGCTTGCCGGTTTGCAGTGACTCCGTCTGTGTCGCTTAAGGACTGATTCTTGGAGTCTTTCCTGTTCATGTTGAACGCATGCCTCTCTCTTAGTTGGCCGTGTTTGAAGACCGACCGCGAAGCCGAGTAGCTCACCTCAGGCCGGGAGTCGATAAGTATAAAGTGCGCCTCGGAAGGGAGCCATAGGCGTGAGTCCAAGGGCAGGTGATTTAAAAGTCCTGATCATCCTGGCAGAAGGGTAATCCCTGAGAGTGCTGGCGCTGATCAAACCCGCGAATTTGGTTCCTGAGTTATTCCAAAGGTGACCCACGGCTACCCTTGCTAAGTATGCCAGGGTGAGAGTTAGGAATACCCCCTCAGCTGAGTTGTAATTCGATTCGAGTCGCCGTCTCTCCCGGTTAGTGAGAACTTGACGGGCTTATCTCCAATGTAGACACACTAAATAACATAATGGTTCAAAAATGATGATATGATGATGACAGCCTTATTATACCTGCTATGGTTAATATTGATTGCTCCTAATAAGTGAGTGCTCTAGTACAGGTGCTAATCTATTGGATAGGTAAATGATGATAAGTTTGATGCTAAGTTTAAATTGGTTACTATAATCATAAGCTCATTTATGCAACTGTGTCAAGCTAGCCCACCTCAAAAGCCTTGCATGATCCTTGGTGTCTTTTATTTCTAGTTTTTGACGGGTAAGTCTAGCTAAGTACCTTCTCGTACTCAGGGTTTATCTCCCACCTGTTGCAGATGACCAGTTCTACTTTGGTTGCTGCAAGTACTGCCTTCTCCTAGCTGGGGATGAAGACTAGACCATTGGGCGCGGTCTCTACTAGTTCTCGTACCTAATAATGCTTTTGTGGGACATGACTCAGACTTGGCAATGTATTTGAAAACTATGATGTTTTGTACTAAACTATGTTGCTTCCGCACACTCAAACTTGGTTTGTAATATGTTATTTGAACTCTGATGGATGTAATTCGAATGCTACTTGTGAAATGTGGTAACGAATGATGTGTTGTGTTGAATCACTACGATCTTGGTTTGTATGTCGAGAGTTGGTTGAAATCCTTCGTGATTTCCTTACTACCGGGATTATGGGAGCTTAAGTACAGAAATTTGATCGCTTCGGTGATTGTTTTTGTACTTACATTCTTATGATTTGGTCGGTTCTGTTACATTGTACTTTCTAATCCAAAAGATACAACAATATGTTTAAAACATGTATTCAACCTACTATGATGCCAACACACAACTGCAATTTCTTTTATGTTCAAAAGTATCATCATGGAATGTCAGTAGTTACTGCCTCTTTGTCTACTCTGTTTTATCTCTAATTTTCACATTGTTGTGAGCACACCAACAAGGACCTGCCAGGATAGACTACCAAACTAATACATGGCCCAGTAGTTTTGTTGCAGCAAGATATTATGATCTCCCCCTTTTTTTTCTTTGCTCACTTAAGCCCTTTGCTTGCTTTTCCTTTCTATATATTTCATCTCTTCTTATTTGTTTTTGCAGGACCTATTGATCGATGATAATATTTGCCTTGATTTTCCTTACACTCTAGCCACACCCACTGCTTGTGATATTGCCTACACAAAGGTTAAGATAACTCGCAACTCCCAATTAACCGCGTCTGCTCTTCAATTAAGCTATGCTAAAAAATCTACAGAGTTAGTCATTGTGTATACACTGGGCTTAGTTGTTCATTGTCCCATTGTAGGTTTAGTTCTTGTGCTGTTGGACAAACTAGAGGTCTTGGGCTAACTTTAGAGTTACCGGTTTGGTCTATTTTTTATGCTGCCTCCTCTGCTTTCAGACCTTAATATGCCATCACATTGGAGAGTAATTGGATGATTTCTATTATCCTTTACTTGGTTGCAAATTCTCTTATTTCATGACTTAAGATAAAACATATTTAGTCCTTCATTTTTTCCATGTTTACCAATTGACATACCCTATTGTTTCTTGTTGTCCTCCTCCATGGAAGGCATGATGCTCCCTCAGAATAGAGGTGCGGGGTTATGATCCTCGGGTGTCTCAAGGCATCGATTAGTTAGCAGGCCGAGTGGCCTATGATACACCAACTAGTGAAGGCCCAAATAATCGAGGCCCAGCTAAGCCAAGTGGACCAGGCTAGACACCAAGGACGGGGTCAGCCATGACCCCTCCCCTCTGCCTTAGACACATGCCGCACAAGGGTCCACGACCTCTCTACTGTCCTGACCCCTGGGAGGAACAGAGAGAGGTCGAGCCCTGCCAAGCGCGCCTGCTCTGACAAGAGTGGACATGCCACACTAACCACTCAAGGACATAGGGGACAGTAGTCACCTCGGTCCGGTCAGACGCCATCCCTACGCTGCGTAGCACAACATAGACAAGACAACACCGCACAGCGGTGACTGCCAGTACGGCGACCCACCATCCAAATATGGTCTAACAAGACGTATGTACAATTCTACCCACTATAGGATGAGATCCACGATGGAGGCCTTGACTTAGAGGCCATCCAAGCCGGTGGGAGCCATGACCCCGGGGCTCGGAATCGTGGCCACCGACTCCACAAGCTAACCAGACGATCGACAACCTAGGGGTGGCTACCAACTCCTGTACGACGCCCCCTGGAGGACAGGAGGCAATGACGAAGGCCACAAAGGAGACCACGTCGAACAGGTCGGCTGGCAAACCAACACCATGCCTATAGTACCGCCACGGCCGACACAGTAGCACCATGCCACACCTTACCACAATGTGGGCACAAGACCATGACGATAACCACACCTAGATGTGCACCACAAGATGGCGTAGCTTGCAAGCCAAGTTAGCTAGGCCCCTTCCTCAGGCTCATGACCCCTCTATCGGGAGAACCTTCTTCTTTGTACATGCCCTGGCCCCAAACTCTATAAAAGGGCAGATAGGGCACCCTTTCGGGAAGATCTTTGACATCTTCACATTCTTCATAACCTCCGGACTCCTAAAGCTTCCCTTCAGGTAGTTCATCTCCTAGCTCTAGCTCTCCTACCTCTTCCACCATTCTCGCACCCTCCATTGTAAGACCTTCAGAGCATTCAAGCGAGGAACACGCACTCGATCATCTCTGAGACTAGACATAAGGCTCTGGCCTAAACTAGTATAAATCCTCGTATCTTTTGGATGCTACCGTCATCTTCCTCGAGCAACGGGACAATTGTATAAATTTACTGGTCTAGTTTACAAAACACTGATAGTTGGTGCACCAGGTAGGGGACAGTCGCGCACTCTTGCTTGTTGAGAAGGAAGCTATGGCTCCCTGCACTTACGTTGGACTTTTTCTTGGTGTGGCCCCCGGTTGCCACATCCATTTTGGAAGCATTGAGTTCGCCGACATCGACGGGCCAGCACCCGACGACAGTCTTCTCCCCGGTCAGGCTCTGCGCTTTGGGGACCTAGACTTTGTAGCTGACCACCTAGGTTGGCTACGGCTTAGCGAAGAGAATGCGGCTCTGCTGCACATCTCGACATTTGATCACAGACTGGCCTGCGCTGGTCCCACGATCGTTGATACAGATGCGCTAGCATGCAGGGTCGACGCCTATCTCAGGGCAAACCCCGAGCTAGAGCTAGGCCGACGCGTTTTCTACATGTTGGCAAACGCTTTCGCCTAGCTCTTCGGGAGCGGGCCCCTCCTGCTAGAGGCCAAATTCTAGAACCCCAGCACCACACTGCCCTCCGAAATGAGGGACATGATCGCACTCTTTGAGCGAGAGCTAGCCAAGTGTAATGGCCAAGCGATGACGCCAGGTTCCTCCGGGTTTGTGGGGATGATGGAGTGAGATCCGGAGTCCATCTACGATCTCCTACCGACGACCCTTGAGAACACGGACTCTGAGTCGGTTTCTGAGGGGAGCTGCCATCCGCTGAGGGAATGCAACATGTTGCACCTCTCGGAGGATGGGGCGGTGCCGATGGAAGGTGTAGAGGATGACACGTATCTGATTCCACGCACCCCCGCGGAGCAGGCGTACTATGACTAGGAGCACCTGAAATGAGCAAGGGCCCATGAAGCCGATCAGGCCAATGAACGTCGCGGCAATGGATGCCCCAGCCCGCAACACCTCGACACCGAGGGCGCGTGGGCATGGGCATGCCGTGTGTTTGATCAAATCCAACAAGGCAAGAGGGAGACGCTCGTCTTTCCTCGAGCCAACCAAAATGTCACAACGGGCGCCATGATCATGCAGTCGGCCCCTGAACCCTCGACCAACGAGGGAAAGCGCGTGCATCAGGAGCTGTGAGACCTGCTAGAAACTATGGCTGTACAGTAGACTCAAAACTCTACGGAGAGGCAGCATCCTAAGGCCAGCCTCATGCACATCTCCTCAGCGCATGACGCCCTCGAGAGGTACCACGCGCTGAGCATGCTCCGGCCCGACGAACGGCGGCACGACGCATAGGCGAGAACCTTCCCCAGTGCGTAGCCACTTTGTCGGGAACCACAACGCCCATCTGACTCAAGGCGCCAGACACCCTAGGCCGAACCTAGTGGGCACAGATCAGTGGCACTGCGGTGACAGTGACCTGAACAACCACGGCCAACACCCCAGGATCCAGGATGCTCGACATAGCCCAAGCCCAGACACTTGCGGCCCGTAGGCGTTCGCAAAAAGGATTAGGCAGATGCCATTCCTAGCACATTTTCACATGCTGCCAAACATCTTCAAGTACTCCGGGGACACCAACTCCACCATGTGGTTGGAAGACTTTTGCCTCGCCTATCGAGCAGGTAGGCAGACGATGATCTCTTCATCATCCAATACCTCCCGCTCTACCTCACGAAAAGCGCCCGAGCATGGCTCGAGCATCTCCCCGCGGACAGCATCCACTCATGGGCAGACTTCAAGCGCATCTTCGTAGGGAACTTCCAGGGCACGTACGTGCGCCCTAAAAATTCCTAGGACCTCAAAGCCTGCAAACAAAAAGCAGGAGAGACTCTATGCGAGTACATCTGCCGCTTTTCCAAATAGTGCAATGAGCTTGCCGATATCGTGGATGCGGACGTGATCGAAACATTCATCTCGGGCTCGACCAACGAAGCACTCATCCACGAGCTCGGGCGCAACAAGCCGTGGACGACGTGGGAGTTGCTCAACCTTGCAAGAAGCCATGCCTCTGACAAGGAGGTCGTCCATGCAATCTTTTGCAAATACAAGGGTAAGGCCCAAGTCAAACCCATGGATGAGGCTAAGGACCGCAATCGGCGAGGAAAAGGTAAGAAGGACAGCTGGAGGTGCCACGACAGTGAGTTTTTTGGCGGTGATCAATAGGGTCCATAGGCAAAAAACTGGCAAGCTCAACCATGTCAGTTTCAACATGATAGTCAAGATGCCATGCCACAACCACGGCTATCTAGTCAAGCACACCCTCGAGGAGTGTGACCTCATCAAACGCTACTTCAAAGGTGACTACAAGGCAACCGACGAGGACGCGCCATCTGGATCCACCAGCAATGAGGAGAAAGGGGATGCGTATCCCGACCCAAAAGGGTGCCTCATGATCTTTGGTGGATCAGTGGCGTACCAGTCCAAGCGCTGATAGAAGCTCACAGCAAGGGATGTCAATGTGACAGCTTTGGGCGAAGTAAACTATGATCACTTTCGACAGAAAGGGTCTCCCCGACCACATTCTGCAACCGGGGTGCTTCCCCCTTGTTGTTGACCCAATCATCGGCAAGACCCACCTGTCTCGTGTCCTCATGGAAAGCGGGAACGGCCTCAACCTCCTCTACTCTGAGACTTACGATGCCATGGGGCTGTCGTGGGCAGTGATACGACCATCCGGTGCCCTGTTCCACAGAGTCATACCTAGGTTTTAGGGCGTTTCCCTCGGGTAGGTCGATTCACTCGTGATGTTCGGAGGTTGAGCCAACTTTTGCACAGAAACGCTCACCTTCGAAATAGCGGATTTCCTCGGTGCCTACCACACCATCCTGGGTCGACCATGCTATGCCAAGTTCATGGCCATCCCCAACTACACCTACCTCAAGCTCAAGATGCCCAGTCCTCATGGGATCATCACCATAGGAGGCGACCTCCAGCAGGCCCACTTCTATGAGCGGGAGAACTACAACAACATGACAGCCGCAGTAGGGGAGCACGTAGAGGTCGTGCTCAGAGACCTCGGCTGTGGCATGCAACAAGATGAGCAATGATTCGGCATGAGGGTGACATGATCAATGAGCCCCAAAGTACTCAGGACACAGCGCATTCCTCGATTCGCCAAGCCGCGCGTTCAAGGCCCCGCCGCACCAAACACCGCAGATGTCAAGGGCCACAACCAGTGATGCGGACACCCAGCATCCACACCGAAGCCACTCTAAGACGCGAGTCTCCCCAGCTAAGGCTTTGTACATAATCATCAATGAATCATTCCCGTGCCTAGAGATCATAATACACCTCGATGAGCGCATGTCAAAGCGACACTCTAACGACATGTTCGACCACAAGTGACCCATGTCGACCGGCGTGTGCCAGTCAACATGGCTCACTTGTGGGGGCAACATCACGGCATATCGTGCATCGATGCACGTCCATGGGTCGTACAAAACCAAACCCCAAGATCCAGCTCTAGACAAGGCCACACACCCACGCATAAGAAAAAGGGAAGAAAGATAGTCACGACCTAAGGAGGAGAGGTCGACGAAAGGCGTGCTGCCGCCGGATCTGTCCTACGTCACTTTGGTCATAAAAATGGAGTTGCACTAAGCTAAACCTCATGGGTCAATCCCCATGCAAGGCCGTGCAACTACGGCATTCGAACGACCAGATCGTCGGCAAGCACAGCTCATCGGCATCACACAAAAGAAGATAAACAAGAAACATAAACTTAGAAAGTTTCTTTATTAAAAGACCCTAGGTACAACCTAAGGTCCTTGGCCACTGCCGTAGAGGATGTCCTCCACGTCCATGACAGCCACGGCGGTGGCCATGACGGTGGCAAAGTCGCCGACCAACTCCACCCGCTTCACCTACCCAGCATGATCTGGGAACCTAGGCTCTACCAGACGAAAGTCCTAGGTGGTGTGGAGCTGTAGGGCAGCAAGGGTGATGCTGGCTCCCTACCGGACCTCAGCTACCATTGCACGCTCATGGTCCTCCATAAGGAGAACCTCCCGGAGGCGGGTCTCTTTCGTCTCATGGCGGGAAGCCGCCAACTGCTCCTCCAACATTGACAACAAGAAGATAAGAAGATTAGGAGTGTCAAACAACAAACAGGACAACAAGACGAAGAGCATCCTTACCCATGACATGGCCCTATGCATCGGCGGCCATTGCTTGCACTATGGCGGTCTCCCTCTCCGAGGTCTCGAGGGCCACCTTGACGGCGTCGAGGTAGCACTCCAACTGACCCACCTCACGAGTGGCGTCAGAGTAGCACTGGCGGGCCTCGTCCACCGCGTAGTCCAGCTCACGAAACTCACGTCAGTCATCTGAAGAAGACGACAATGAAGACGATGAGCTCACGGAACTCGTGTCAGACATCTGAAGAAGATTACAATGAAGACGACGAGCTCGACCCCCCTGCGGGTGGGGTCACGGCTGTTGACAGTCATTAACATCAATTATAAACCATCAATATAACCTACATATATACTTAATTCCATCACCAAACATAGGTTTAGGGGTTCTAACTAATAAATTCCATGAGTCTTGGTGAATCTGTGTTTTCAGCAGGGTTTAATCAGAAAATCATCAAGGAAGACCTATTCATCAAAGTAAACAACATTTATCCATGACGAAAACAACTCAAGAAGATTCCAGAAGACTCCAGAAGGCAAACCACGGAAGAAGAGCACAAGAGCATGACATGTGGGGCTGACCGGCCCCACCTGCAGGCTGGCCGGCCTAGTGGACCCACCAGTTAGCCTCTCTTTGTTACATCAGTTCTCCACCGCCTTAAGGATCAAATCTACGCCGTTGTTTAAGGTCGGTTTGATCCGAGGGTCTAGAATTGATGTTGCCCCCTATATATATCAGCCCCTACCCCCGTACCTGAAGCCATCCTAAATCCCTAATTCATATCCTCGTCATCAGGATGAGAGCCAGCTCAAGAGAAGATTAGCCCTCTATAGGATATAGTCTTGTAAATAGAAATAGTGAGATAGAGAGTGAGGAAAGAGTTTGGAGGAGGTGCCGGTCTATCGGTGCTCTCTCTATGGCTTGTACCTTGGCGGATTCAAGTTCTACTTGAGCTTGTGTTTGTGATTTCTCTAGTAATCAACTTCTGATTCAAGTAAGCATTTTGTTTATATTGTTCTTCAGGTTTGTGACTCTTTTGAGTGCTTTAATCTATTGGCCATAGGTTAAAGTAGTAATTGGTAGTGTGAGCGTGGTGCTTAGACTTCATTACTTGTGGATATACCATGCATTCCAGACTGGTGGTAGATTGAGAGGGTGACTATATAGCCTTGTTGAGTCCTTCGTAGTCCACCTCCCGTTTGTAGGCTGATTAGGACCCGGTTACTATGGATAACATCCTCTACTGGTGTCTTTCCTTAGTAATGTCCCTAGTTGAACAATGTTGGTATTTCTTAATGCATACAAAAATGATCCGCAAGCGTATGGAATTATCATTATAGCACTTCACCCGGAAGTATGGACCATGGGCTTTAGTGATCGCAAAGGTCTAGAAGAAGACTATGCTCCTTCTTTCTCTTCTTTTTTTCTATCTATTTATTTTAATCATTCATTTTTTTATTTATAATAGTTTTTTTTCCTTTTCTTTCTTCTATTCTCTTTTTTTATAGCAAGGTAGAGCTAACATCATCATTTCTTTTTTTCTAAGCAAGATGATCATTGGTGTATATGGAACTTTGGGACTCTCACCATCCTCCCTCACACTTGGACTTTTGTGTGAAAGTCAAGTGTGTAGGATTAGGGTCTCCTTACCAAAGATCACCAAGACATGTAGTCGATGCAGCTCTCATGTTTTCAGGCATCGTATGTCCCTGCTCTTCTTGATCTTAACCTGAAAGGGTTAACACACAAGAATACCCAAAGATGCATACTAACTTAATAACATATTCTTGCTTTTTATTAATAGGTCAGTTGTTTTTTTCATAATAACCCTCTTTTTTTTCTTTTATGATAATCCGGGGTATCTCCCGGCAGTGCACTATTTATGGTCATAAGCTTGACCTTGGGAACTACATCTTGCAGCTAACAATGGTGGTTTAGTTCCCAACTTCACCACCAGGCATTTAGCATTATCGTTCAAGCTGCAAGGTTAGTACCACAACACATCCACGAGATTTGCAATATTTGTAATAAACATATGCATCCATAACCATTCTCCTAAAAAGTTTTGAAACGAGGATCAGGAGATGGTTAGGATCCTCATAGGGGCATGGGGTACTAAGCAACATGTCCATGGCATAAAAGTTTCTATTCTCAAGAAATATGTCGGTTGAATGTAGACCACTATTGAGAACAACGTTTGGATGGCTAGTGGAACATTGCTTAAGTTTGAGTGAGGGTGATGATGGAATGAACGGGTTACAAAATTCACCTCCTCGAATGGGTCATTGTTGGGATGATGCTCTGCCTTTAAGTTATCTGAGTGAGTGGCAAAAGCAATTTTCCTAAACTCTTCGTTAAGGCTCCCATGGGGAGATTTTTCTTGAAAAAGTATTTTGGAGGGGTAGCCTATGAGAAGTTCAAAGTCGAGGATGGCAAGGATGTGGAAATCTAAGTGAACCTCGGTTTTCTCTATTTTGATTGGCACAGCCCTAGCAATCCCACAACACTCGAAGATGTGTCCTGATATACTTTTGAAGAGTTTGTTGGTCGAAACTAGCGGTATTTTGCCCAAAAGGGTTTTCGCAAGGAATTCAGACATGATATTAGTCTCGACCGTGGGGTTGTGTAGGGTTTCTATGACAGTTCACCTAAATGAACAAGGTATGGTCATAAAAGGTGAAAGAACCTGAATTGCTTCAGAAGAACATTTCACTTCCATTAGCCATTCCTTCGATGGTTCGGCCTTGGGGAAACTTCCTCATGAGGATTGTGCCAGAAGTGTTTCGAGGTATTGCCATAGTCCTCGAATTCGATAGGGAACTCCGAAGGATGAATTAATTTTTCCTTCGGCATTCGTGATTCGGATGAGGGTTCATGAGTCGAATCTAAGGATGCTACGTATTTGGATTCGACTAATGAGGACTCCTCAACACTCGACATAACTTTTGTCTAGAGAGGTTTGGTTCTTATGATGGAAGAAGTGTGTCTGTCTATGAAGTTTTCAAGGAATTTTACTTGTTCCATCATAAGTTTATGTGTGAAACGACCTCTAGTAGTCATGTCTAGGCATAGGTCAGCATGTGTGTCAATACCCAAACAAAAGAGTCATAGAAATATGCTGTCGGGTAAAGACAAGTCTAGGCTGGCATGTATTAATGCTAAAAATCTGGCCCAGGCTGCTCCTATAGACTCCTTCTCATACTACTTAAAGTCAAGGATTGCCCTTGGTAGAGAGTCGATACGGGACATAGGGAAGAATACAAGGTAAAACTTGTCCTTAAGTTCATCCCAATCCCCATTCGTACTTTCTACGGCATCTGTGTACCATTGCTTTGCCTTCTCTATAAGAGAAAAGGGAAACAATTTCCACTTTAGAATTTCTTGTGTCATGCCTAAGATGCTCAGGCACGAACACATTTTCTCGAACTCGTGCATGTGATGGCAGGGGTTTTTATTATAATGCCCTGAGAAGGGTTGTGCCCGAACCATGGCTATTAAGCCAGGGTGGAGTTCATAGGCAGATGAAATCTTTGGTTTAGAAGGTGGCTCAGGGAACTCGCCCTTTGAAGCGAAAAGGGTTGGATTTGGTGTAGGCTTCATGGTAAAAATAATTTTGTGTTTTTTTATAAAAAGGAAAGCATGCAGATACGAGGACGAACTAGGTTCGAAGAAAATACGGCAACCGTTCCCCGGCAATGGGACCAGAAATGCTTGTTGGTATTTCTTAACGCATATAGAAATAATCCGCAAGCGCACGAAATTACCATTATAGCACTTCACCCGGAAATATTCAGGGTATCATATTTTCCACAGGGAACGAAGGTACTCTTCTAGCTAATTCGTCCAAAGACAACACAAGGGTAGAGTTAGAAAGGGTAGAGCATGGGCCACATGGATGGCCGGCAGCGTGGGTCCACGGGGCTGCGGACCGGCCACGGCATAGCCAAACGGGGGCCACGCGGACAGGCGGTTGCGCGGGGAGCAGCGGAGGCTGCGGCACAGCAGCGTTGTGTGCCCACACCACTGCCCTCGTTGAACCTCCGAAGGAGTGTGGCAGAGCAGAACCACCCGGGCGTCATCGAACTCGGGCGGGAACAGGGACGACCAAATATTGCTGTGAAGCTTGCTTATATTTCATAAAACAATGATTAAAATTAATGCCTCCTGGAATATTACTCTGTTTTATCTCTAATTTTCACATTGTTGTGAGCACACCAACAAGGACCTGCCTGGATAGACTACCAAACCAATACATGGCCCAGCAGTTTTGTTGCAGTAAGATATTATGATCTCCCCCTTTTTTTCTTTGCTCACTTAAGCCCTTTGCTTGCTTTTCGTTTCTATATATATTCATCTCTTCTTATTTGTTTTTGCAGGGCCTATTGGTCGATGATAATATTTGCCTTGATTTTCCTTACACTCTACCACACCCACTGCTTGTGATATTGCCTACGCAAAGGTTAAGATAACTCCCAACTCCCAATTAACTTTCGTGTCAGCTCTTCAATTAAGCTATGCTAAAAAAAATCTGGATAGTTAGTCATTGTGACTACACTGGGCTTAGTTGTTCGTTATCCCATTGTAGGTTTAGTTCTTGTGCTGTTGGAAAAACTAGAGGGCTTAGGCCAACTTTAGAGTTACCGGTTTGGTCTATTTTTTTTATGGTGCCTCCTCTGCTTCCTTGTTCAATATTTCAAACTTTAATATGCCATCACATTGGAGAGTAATTGGATGATTTCTATTATCCTTTACTTGGTTGCAAATTCTCTTATTTCATGACTTAAGATAAAATATATTTAGTCCTTCATTTTTTTCCATGTGTGAATTAGATAAGTTGCCAGCTTGAAAGCCCTAGTTTGGTTTTAGATAATTGATGAAACCTAGGACTAACCTTTGATCTAAGTGTGTGAATTAGATAAGGTGGTTGAATCCAAGTGGTGAAGCAAGTGAGAGGTCCATGGTGATGAAGGTGGACATGAAATGAAGATGATCAAGCTTCAACATAGAAAAGAAGAAAGAGAAAAATAAAAACCGAGAAGATCAAGGCAAAGGTATAAGATATGTTGTTGTTTTACACTCAAGACACCATAGAGCGTGTGAGTGACTTAGGATAGGTAGCCATACTATAAAGAGGAAAAATCTTTGGTTAAACGGTTTATCCAATGCCACTAGGTGACATGACTTTTGCATATGCATTTAGGAACCTAGTATGCTAACTTCGACCCTTGTAAAATGCTTTGAGAAATGCTAACACATGTGCACACAAGTTCTACACTTTGTGGTTAGCAAGTTGGAAGCAAGGGTGAAGTGGTTGTGGACTTAGAAACAGAAAAGGAGGAGGAAGTCCGTGATCGGACGCTAGCCACGGGGTGACCAGACTCACCCCGGCACGTCCGATCAATTATAGCGAGGTGGCGCGGCTGGCTGAGGGGGCCGAGGAGCGATCGGACGCTGCGACCGACGTGTTCAGTCACTTGTTGGATGCTGGCGGTTGGTGGCGATCGGACGCGACGCTAGCACATTAGGTGGACGATGACGTACGCTGGCGTCAGCTCGCTAACACGCATAGAAGAGAAGAGGCTTGACTGGACGCTGGGGCACGTCAGGTCGGCATTGACCTGACGTGTCTGGTCAGAGAAAACTGGCTTCGGATGCTCTTTGGACTTGATCTGACGCTAAGTGATCCAGAGTCCGGTCGTTTCTTCTGTGAGTCCGGTCATAACTTAACCCTGGGGCGCTTGATCAGTTGACCATTGGAGATCGACGCTCGGTATTCAAAGGACGTGACACGTGGCGCGAGATCGTCAACCGGACGCTGGCTCGGGCGTGTCCGGTCAACCCGACCGGCGCGTCCGGTCAGTACATAGGACGTCCCTCTTTGGCTCTAAGGGCTCTGTTCGTGTGGGGACGTCTATAAATAGTGTTTGGCCGGCTTGGGGCTTACCCTCTTGGCACTTTGACATACTTGACATCCTTATGAGCCTAGGCAAACACCTCCCACTCATCTCCATCATTGATTCATCACATAGTGAGATTGAAAGTGATTCCAAGTGCATTTGCCTGAGTGATTTCATCTAGTGGAACTTGGGGATCGTTGTGGCTGTGGATTTTTTGTTACTCTTGGTGGTTGCCGCCACCTAGACGGCTTGGAGAAGAGGAGGAGCTTCGGCACGAGTTGGTGACTGTTCGTGGCCGGCTCTAGTGATTGTGAGGGGTCTTGTACCTTCCCAACGGAGAGTCGAAAGTTAACTCTAGTGGATTGCGGGTGTCATTGAGTTACCTCACTTATGGGTAGGTTCTTGCGGTGTCCAATTGTGTGGACGAGGTTCGTGCAACACCTGTTAGCCGCCGAACCACCAAGTGTTGGTCGACACAACGGGGACTAGCGTGCCGGCAAGCACGTGAATCCCAGGAGAAAAATTGGTTGTCTCTTGCCCCTTGGTATTCTCCCGGTGATTGAATTGGTATTCATCTTGTGATTGGTTCACTCATCTACACGACGGTATAATCACCCTACTTATTCATTTACATTCCCGCAAACTAGTTGTAGCAAACTCTTTAGTGTAGATAGAATTGAGAACTTGCTTTGTAGCTTAAAATCATTTAGTGGAGCTCTTTAGTGTAGCAAGTGTGAGAGCTCTTAGTGGATAGTGACTTACCTAATTGTGTGCCTAGTGATTATAGTAACTAGAATTGTTGGATAGGTGGCTTGCAACCCTTATAGAGCTATTTGTTATACTAATCAAATTGCTCTACTGATCTTGTAGATTTTTAAATAGGCTATTCACCCCACTTTAGCCGTATTACAACCTTTCACAGCTGCTCTGATCATTTCAGCTCCAGCAAATTATGAATGATCAGGTATACATCGTGTTCTCTCTAATCTAACTCTTTGTAAGTACAGCCTACAGTCTTTCCCAACTTAAGTTCTGATTTCCAGATTATTTGTGCTCTTTTTTCATACCAGAGTGTCTGCAGTTGCCTCCAAGTAGAGAGAACAGTTACAGCCATGTCTGGCTGATGCATGTCCATCTACTTGCAGATTTCATTGGCCTGTCTCCTTACCTAAGAACATCAGTTAGACACTTTGAGCAACTACTCTTTTTTCATATACAATTGAAGAATATTATAAGGCTTTCCTTTTATACATACTTTTCTCGGTATTCACTTCTCATTTCTCTGTGAACCGTTACAGCCATGTCTGGGTAATGCATGTTCTTATACTTGCAGATTTCATTTGCCTGTCCGCTTACCTAACAACAGCAGTTAGGCACTTTGAATGCTTACTCTCTTTTTTCCATACACAATTCAAGAATATTATACGGCTTCGCTTTTACATACTTCTCTCTGTATTCACTTCTCATTTCTCTGTGAACTGCGTCTTGCTCACTTTAACTACAAATCCTATTCATTTTGTTCATTTATCTCAGCGATTAGCTTTTATATATTACTTCATTCTGCACGAACACCATAATACAAATTCAAAAAAAATGGAAACCTACTACCGTTATCCCTGCCTTCGCGCGCGAGGGCGCGCGCCCTGCACTAGCTGATAAGGAGTAGGAGTAGCAGGTTCAGTTAAGATGGAAACCTTCTCTTTTCGGTTGTGTATTGTCTCTATATATAAACCGTGCTATCCTTGGATCTATGAAGCAAGGTGTCACGTGAAGTTGGAGAGTTCTCTATAATTTGAGTGGCACACGATAATTGTAAAGTTTTTTATATGTAAAGCTCTCAAACTGTATAGAAACATGGTTTGTTCTTGGAAGATAAGAAGCTACAAAAGTGGCCTCTCTGAAGAGCTTAATACGTGCAGGATAAGAAGCTAGATGTAAAGCACTCGAACTGTCTAGAAACATGGTTTGCTCTTGCAAGATAGGAAGCTAGCCATCTGAAGAGCCTAATACGTGGCAAGATAGGAAGCTAGCTGCAATGGGGCAGATTTCGTCTTGTATAAAGATGAAGATAAGTCTGGGCTAAGCCTGTTGCTGGTTTGCTTGTTTAAGCCTGCAAGCTGTTGGATTGATCTCTAATCCTAAACTGGGCCCAACGGCCTAGTTGGTTGGGCCTTTGATCCGCGCCCTGATCGGGGGCGCCTAGCCCAATATAGCTGGAGGGCCCCTGTCACACTGCGCAATATATAGAGATGGGGCCGGTGGCTCTGAGTACGAGGTTGATCGAGCTACAGTTCCCCACTGAAATCCCTAATTCGATCTAGAGGGTGCGCAGCCAGTGACGAGAAGCTCCACTGCCTCGCCGCCACCGAATTGCGCCACCGGACTGCATCACCGGACTCCACTGCCTTCGCTGACCAGCCGCCACCGGACCGTGTCACCTACGACCACTACGCGGCACCACTACCTTCACCGACTCCATGGTGGACGTGAGCGGATCCTCCTCCAAGGGCACAAACGGTCAGCCCTTTCCATCCCTTCCTCTCCCTCTAGATCTAGTAGTTTAAAGTTCTAGGGTGTGTTCATCATGTTTATAGTAAGATGTACCCGCTAGATCTACGGCTAAGGCCATGTTCTTCTCAACAATGGTAATAGAGCCAGGTCTTCTAGGGCTTTTAGATCTAGATCGGGTGAATGAAAAACATAGTGAAATTGAAACCCTAACCCTAACCGGGTAAAAGAAAATGAAAAGAGACTGGGGGGTGGCGGGCGTCACTCAACTGCTGGTCACCACCGCCACCGCGCGGGGAAAGGTGCCGCACCGCCGTCTTCGCTGGCGCGCGGCAAGAAAAGAACACAAAACCCTAACCCTAATCCCCAATCAGATGAAATCCGAGAAGAACAGAGAACAAGATCCAAATCGGAGAAAAAGGGGAAAAGGGGAAAGGGCCCACCTCGCCGTGCACCGCGCTGCCGCCTCGCCGGCGCGCGGGAAGACGACCGAGCCGTGCGAGCTCCGGCCAAGGGCGCTGCCGCTAGTCCGCTCGACGGCGGCACGCTCACCCGCGTGGGGAGCGTGCGCGCCGCCGAGGGGGCCGGCAACGGCGCCATAGTCGCTTTCGTTTTTGCTCGGTTACTCGCTATGGCTGCGCTGAGGAGAGAATGGAGCGAGGTGAAGAGAGAGAAAAAATAGAAGGGAATGGCTAGGGTTTCAACGGGTCGCCGCGGCGTCGGCTCTTATATCCCCGATCCATGCGCGTGGCTGTCCGATGCGATCTGACGGTCCAGATTCATTGGACCGACTTTCGGCCCAGGAGGGCGAGCGCGGCGGGCCACTTTCGCGGGGGAGGTGCCGCGAGCGCGGCTGCACACTAGGCCGTGGGCCGCATTTCTGCTCTGCTGGGCCGAAATGGCAACAAACACAGTGAAACATAATTTTCTTTTGTTTTATTTTTCCAGAAACTTTTTGATACGTATTTGATGAATTTCAATTGAATTTTGATGTCCAACTCTGCACAATTTTGATCCAACGATAATTTTGTTCAGAGAAAAGTACAATACTATAAAGTTTCTAAAAAAAATAATGAGAATATTTACGCTTTCGGCTGCGTATTTAAAGTTGTTATTTTCATTATTAAATTTGAACCAACGGGAGAATTTAATTTTGAAAAATGGATATGTTTTTAGTTTATTATAATATTGTTATTATTCTGACCAACGTTGATTAATGGCAATATTATGATGTTATTTATGAGTTTTGCCATGCATTAATTATATTTCTGCCTAACGGTGATGTAGAATTAGTGTAGAGGACAATTGTATGTTTTAATTTTGACCAACGTTGGAACTAAGATATGCAATTGTTATTATTATGTTTATGTTCTCACTCAATATGAATTGTGTTTTCAGGCGGATACAACTTGATGGGTTTTATCAAAGAGATCCCCACTCTCAAAGGTGATAACTACACGGAGTGGAAGAAAAAGATTGACCTGGCCTTCATCTTGGCTGAGGTAGACTGGGTAGTCACCTCACCGTGTCGCCCTGAGCCTGTGGCACCGGTGAGGGAGACAAACGAGGTTGATGCCGCTTGGGCAACTAGAGAGAGGGATTTTGAATCCTAAAAGATGTCCTATGACCTTGAGCATAGGAAGTGGGTCACTGCCAACAAGAAATATTTGCCTGTGATAAAGAACACGATTGAGCCTGTAATTGTGGGCTCAATCCTAGAGTGTGACACGGTCATCGAGTACCTCAATAGAATAAAGAGTCAGTTCACTAGCTCTTCAAAGACATATGCTACCTATCTGATAAAGCAGCTGGTGACAGAGAGGTACTCTGAAAATGGTGGCATAAGAGAGCGCATACTAAGGATGAGCAATTTGGCATCCAAGCTAAAACCAATGGATCTCGCTCTCAAGGAAGAGTTTCTTATCCATCTGATTTTTGCTTCCTTGCCAAAGGAATTTGACACTTTTGTTGTCAACTACAACATACAGCCCGAGAAGTGAGACTTAGAGAGGCTCATGGCTATGTGTGTGCAAGAGGAGGAGAGAATGAAAGCTGCCAATGGTGGCACTATCAATTATGTGAAAGACAACAAAAAAAAAGAATAATAATGCTAACTCTTCAAAGTTAAAGGGAAAGGGTCCCATGCTGCATTAGCCTTAGCAGAACAAGTTCACAGTAGAGAAAGACCAGTGTCTCTATTGCAAGAAGATGGGACATTATAAGAAAGATTGTCCCGATTACTTAAAGATGATCATGGCAAAGAACGGTGAGAACATTATTACATTCATAAATGAATCCCTGTATGTATAGTATTCGAAATCTACTTGGTGGATTGACTCAGGTGCAACTATTTATGTTGCTAATTCTTTACAGGGATTCCGTTCAACGAGGACTACGCAAAGAAGAGAAAGACACGTTAAAGTTGCAAATGGAGTCCGATCAGATGTTGAAGCCATTGGCGATCTTTCTCTAGAGCTTGCTGATGGCTTCACACTTTTACTTAGAGATGTACTTTATGTTCCCTCTTTATAGAGAAACTTGATTAGTGTTTCATGCTTGGACAATGATGGATATGATTGCCATTTTGGAAATTGTAAATGTAAGAGAACATTTAATAATGCATGTGTTGGTCTTGCTATCTTACAAAATGAGCTTTATTTGTTATCACTACGTGATGATGTGAATGTTGTATGCGATGATGGGAACGTTGCGTGCGACAATGAGAATGTATCCTCGTCTGTGGATGTAAACAGAAAACGAAAGAGAGCTCACGATGCGTCGTCGAAATTATGGCACTGTCATTTAGGCCATATTTCGAGGGGGAGAATAGAAAGACTAGTTAAGAATGATATTCTTCCTCCATTAGATTTCTCATATTTAGAACAATGCAGAGAATGCATAAAAGGAAAGTATGTAAAAAAATTAAGAAAAATGCCAAACAAAGCGTAGGAATTTTACAGATTATTCACACAAACATCTGTGGTCCGTTTCCTGTAAAGAGTGTGGATGGTTATGATTAGTTCATAACATTCACAGATGATTACTCCCGTTATGGCTACAATTATCCAATCAAAGAAAGAACAGAAGCATTGGATAAATTTAAGATATTTAAGGCAAAAGTTGAAAACCAACACAATTTAAAGATTAAGATAGTCAGGTCTGACCATGGGGGGGAGTACTACAGTCAGCATACCCCATATGGCTAAGTTCCTAGACCTTTTGCAAGGTTCTTATAGGAGAATGGCATAGTAGCCCAATATTCTACACCGGGCGAACCTCAGCAGAATGGAGTAGCTGAAAGACGCAATCGTACCCTAATAGATATGGTGCGTAGTATGATAAGTTACTCCACCTTACCGTTGAGCCTGTGGATGGAGGCGTTAAAAACTGCCATTCATATTCTCAATAGAGTACCAAGTAAGTCGGTGCCCAAAACACCGTATGAGTTGTGGACAGGAAGAGTACCCTCACAAAACCACTTACGTGTGTGGGGGAGTCCTGCTGAGGCTAAAGTATTTAACCCAAACATTGGGAAGCTAGATCCCAAAACAGTAAGTTGCCATTTCATTGGCTACCCAAAAAAGTCAAAAGGTTTTCATTTCTACTGTCCAGACAGACATACAAAGTTTGTGGAAATAAGACACGTTGTCTTCCTAGAGGATAAAATGATGAGGGGGAGCATGGTAGCTCGAGAAATTGACCTTGAGGAGAAGCGGGTGTATGCGCCTATAGGGGACCGTGACGCCTAAGAGGGGGGTGAATTAGGCAACTTAAAAATCTACTTCTCAACTATGCCCTCTTTTTCTAACCTTAGCAAAACCTATGCAAAGGATAAACTATCTAAATGTGCAACTACGGTTTTGCTAGTGTGTTGCTATCTCTACCGCAAAAAGGAGTAATGCAATCAATGTAAATGTAGAAGCTAAAGAGAAAGGTAGAGATATGCAAACTCCCGTCGACGACTCTGGTATTTTTACCGAGGTATCGAGAAGCACACAAGCTTCCCCCTAGTCCTCGTTGGAGCCCCTCGCAAGGAATCCCTTGCCAGGGCCAAGCTTTTGGTCGGGTAACTCCGTGGATAGCCTCGGGCCTTCCCCACGCGCAAGTGGGTCTCCGACGTGCGTTCCGGCAAGCCTCTCCCGGATGCTCCCCGCCGTCTTCACTATCAAGCTTCCGGCCGAAATGCCACAGACCTTTTTCCCTTCGGTACACGATGGCGGCCACACCACAAACGCGGTTGGTGTGATCTCGCAAGACTACAAGCCCCTCCGATGTACAACAATGGTGCGCGCAAGCACTGAGTGGTAAGAGGTATGAAACCTCACTAAACACTAGGCCTAAACCTAGAGCAAGCACATAAGCGGTGGTCTAATCAACCTAAGCACCTACACTAATCACCTAATGAAACATTAAGCACTATGCAAGTGGAGATCACTAAAATGGTGTATCAACACCCTAGATATGTTTCCTCAGCTCCACCCCACTCATTTGGCCAGTTGGAGGTTGTATTTATAAGCCCCACTGAGAAAGTAGCCGTTGGGGATGAAATCCCGCTTGTCTACTACTGACCGGACGCTGATCATGTCCTGACCGGACGCGTCCGGTCATCCCGACCGTTGGAGCCATGATCAACTGATCGGACGCTGCCAGCGTCCGGTCACATGCCACTGGACGTGTCCGGTCACATTTTCACCGCTCTGGAACCTCTCTGTACTCGACCGGACTCTGCTGTCCTGCATCCGGTCGATTTACCGCCAGCGTCCGGTCCAGCGTCCAGTCACTGCTGCTGCCGAGCCTCTTGATCGGGCATCCGGTCACTTTGCTACCAGCGTCCAGTGACTTCTGTGAGCTTGTTTCTTCGTGATCTTGCGTACGGCTTGGTTCCTCTCTTCATGCTTGGACTTTGCTTGATATCTTGGGTCTTCTCTTGTGCTTCTAAGGTCTTGCTTATGGTGTTGAACATCAGACCATCACGTTGCCTTTGTCCAAGTCACATCTTGCACCCTATTGAACTACAAAATAATCACCTGCAAATTCATTAGTCCAATTTGGTTGTGTTGGTCATCAAACACCAAAATCCAAAGTAAATGGGCCTAGGGTCCATTTTCCTTACAATCTCCCCCTTTTTGGTGATTGATGACAACACGACCAAAGCAAGCAAATAATAGAATTTTGAAATTTGAAAACTACCTACTTGCTATGATGCAATGCAAGGGGCAAGGTTATATGATGTTAAAAAGATACTACTTGTAAGACTAAAAGATACCACATAAAAACTTATCTTGCCCTTGCAAATGTCCCCATGTGGCATGATGGATTTAAGCCTTGCTTCCTACAAATTGTCCCCATTACATAGACTAATCCATAATCCGCTATCCTCCTTTTCTCAAACCATTACCACTTGTAAATTATTATGATCTAGCTTATGGCCCTAAAAATTAATGCTTGCTTTTGGTCCTCTAAATTCTCCCCCTTTGGAATCAAACACCAAAGAGGAAGACATGAGTAGCACAAGGGAGGGTCAAACTTTGTGATCCTTTGTGTATAGAGAGGAATAGGTCACAAAATTTGACTCTCACATTATATAGATTAAGCTCCCCCTAAATATATGCATATATATGGTAGAAAGCAAGGCATATGCATATTTGGCAAATTATTGCTCAAGGGAATTTAATCTCTATAATGCATGGAGAAACCATATAAATATCAAAATGAAATCAACATGATGATATCGGTTTAGAAATACCACAATTTGATTTCTACCACTTGCAATAGGTGGTGGATATTTGAAGTATGATGCTTAACTCCGGGGACTCCATTTTTCTTGCAATGAGACTACTACACACATGATAAGCTTGAAAATGTGTTAGTCTCAAAGCATCCAACTTGTAGAGTAACCTCCCCCTAAATTTGTGCACACAAATGTGGGATACTTGTAGAAGTCATGCACATTGATTTTAGAATCAATAATACCACTTGAAAGATGACATCTCATGAATGTGAGAATCATTTTCGAAGATGATATTCGGGAGAAATTATCTACAATTTGGACTTTGGCACATATTAGATGAACAATCAAAAGACAAGCTATGTGCCGTGCTCCTAAACAATTTTAAACCATGTAGGTTTGCTCCAAGGGTTAAGAATGAAACCGAGCAAGCCTACCATAAGATATACCTAGTGTATGCATGACAAAAGATATAAGCATGCAAATGCAAATATAGGCACGAAAAGTAACTAGATGCTTAAAGATACCAATTTGTAAGAAATATCACTTGTAGGAAATCCAAATTGATACTACTTGAAGGAAATTGAATCTAGTTACCTAACATGGGAAGGGGAATTTGGGTCCATAGTATTCACTAACCCACTTGGCAATGATTTTGTCCATCATGATGCACCCTATGAAATACACACATACTTTGCCAAGTCTCCAAATTCCCCGATATCCATCGGACTTCTCACTTCCCTTTCGGGATCCAAACCTTCTTGGTGCTCTTCATGTTGGAAAATAATTTCCTTCGGCACCCAAAAGCGTTTGACCCCATTGTTGGCTTGCTTGTTCACCTTGATGGCCACCACCCTGCCATTTTTCTTCTTCTTTCACAAGTATGGTGTGGAGGCCTTCTTGTCCACCTTATTGGTGTAGGTGTTGGAGAGCTTGCTTGTCTACTTTTTCTCTTTCTTCTTTTCTCCTCCCCCATTTTTCACCTTGCACTCATAGGACTTGTGCCCTTCCTTATGGCACATGTAGCAAACCATGGTTTGTCCTTCATCAAGCTTCTTCACTACCTTGACGGTGTTATCTTGATGAAGTTGGGCTTGCTTCACCTTGCCTTTTACTTGAGTTAAATCCTTGGTGAGGCGAGCTACTTCTTGCTTGAGTTGCTCATTCTCCTTTGTAACCTCTTTGTGTGCATGCATCTACAACAACTTTCTCAACACAAACTTGGTTGCACAAAGATGAGTCTAAACATAAATCGTTACAAGAAGTAGAGGCATCCTTTTTAGACATGTTAAAGATAGAACTTTTCTTTTTACACTACACCACAACACCGTTTCACCGTCAGACATCTGATGCTAAAAATTATATTTGGCGATGGATGATCTGACGCTAAAGATAACTCAGAAACCATCTAACGCTAAATCCTCATTTAGCGATTTAATATCTGTCGCTATAGGTATTCATATTTAGCGTTGAACCATCTGTCGCTAAAGCCAAGTGTACCGTCAATCTATCTGTCGCTAAAGAAAATGGACCCCACCCACCCTGACAAACCCTAGGTCCTTTCCCAAATCCTAAACACAGCCGCCGCCGCCTCTTCTTTCATCTCCCGCAAACCGCCCCATCTCCACCCCATGTGACTGTGGCGGAGCTCCGTTCCCTCATTTCCCCCATCTCCTGTCTGGATTAGAGTGGCGGTGGTGGCTCGATCCCACCCGGCGGCGCCCTCTCCCCTCCACCTCGAAAGTCGGCGGCCTTCCCCAGCTCCCTTGCCAGGCGCATCCCGTGGATCCATCGAGGAGGCTGCGGATCCGGCGACATCTTCATCCTCCCCACCGATTTGGGCGGCACCAGCTGACCTCCTCCGCCGTCGATGCTGGTGCGGGCCCGTCGACGTGGAGGTGAAGGTCCGTCGGCGGCGGCGAGGCCTCGATTTGGGGCGGATTCGGTGACGCGGCCTTGATTTGAGGCAGAGGTGGAGGCGGAGGCGGTGGAGGCTGATTCGAGCGTGCTTCGGGCTGAGGAGCGAGGGGCCCTATGAATTCGCCGCCCGTCGAGACCCGACATCTGCAGTCAGGACCGGGAACAAGGATCCAAACCCTACTGCGACACGACTGCCGGCTGCGTGGCTGCGAGGACGTCAACATCGTCACCGGCGACGGTCTCGAATGACTCCAGCTCCTCCAGGTATGCGCCGCCGCTTCGTCCACCTGCCCCTCCCCGCTCTTCGCCCCTCTGCTCCCGCTGGGTGCGCGTGCGAGACTTGTGTGCGTTGCGCCGGTCGTTCCATGATCCCCGACGTCGTGTTCTACGGTTGCCAGGACATTGGTGGGTACCGACTGTGAAGGCTTGCATTAGAGCTGGGTTTGCTTGCTCCTACATTGGTGGGTACCGATTTATTTATTGTTAGGTTCATCTGTTATGCACAAGGAATTTGCTACAACTTTATGTAGTGTATGGCATTCTGATGGCAAGATGCAATCTAATAGTGATTTACTTTACTGGTTCTGGATAAGCAACTGAATTAACAGACCTGGGTAACGGGTGCGTCTATTGCCTAAGCTACAACTCCATATAAAGTTACTAATTATCTGTTGCCGCCTTTGTAATTATGTGAGACTGCACTTTGGTCAGTACAAATATCAAAACCTGACTATAATAAACCTTAAATGTCTATAAGTGTTGTCAATTAACTTATCTTTGCCTAGGTTGGTGATTTCTGGTTGCCATCACAGCCAGTAGCTCTAGTCTGACCCTGTTTTAATCTGCTTGGTTTGACCCTTAGACTGGTCTTGCGTTGTGGTCTTGCGTTGTGTTTTGCATGGCACATGGCAGTATGATCAGTGACTCAGCGTTACTTTGAAATTAAGCTATTTGCAGCCAGCAATTCAGCATTACCTACTGGTCTTATTCATTAGTTGTTGAGGCAACAGCAAAATAACCCTAGTTTTCTGTTGCAAATTCTTATGAGCTGGTAGTGGTGTATTGGAATTATTAATCCATGACACAAGCATTGTTTATTAAAACTAATGAAATCCATTCTATCATTTAACCTGTAGTTTGTTAGGTACAAGCTTGTTATTTTTCCAAATTATTCTACTGCCTACTTGATCGGATTGCATGCCCAGATATTGAAAGACACCTGTTACGTGTTAACTGCAAAGCGCAGGATATGGGGTGATCAAGGTCAGGCTGCACTGGAGAAGGCTAGCATATGCTTGCTTAACTGTGGTCCTACTGGAACAGAAGCGTTGAAGAACCTCGTGCTTGGAGGCATAGGAAGTGTGACTGTTGTTGATGGCTCCAAAGTTGAAGCATCTGATCCGGGGAACAATTTTTCTGTGTAATTTCTTCGCTTTGTGATTCCACCTGTTCTTCTGAATTCATCCCCACGAAATTGATGGAACTCATATTCTGGGACCTTAAATTTGCATGCAGTGGATGAAGGATGTTTGGGGCAACCAAGAGCTCAATCTATATGTTTTTTCCTACAAGAGCTTAATGACGCTGTTAAAGCCAAGTTTGTTGAGGAGTTTCCAGCTCATTTGATAGACACTAATCCATCGTTTTTTTCCCAGTTTACTGTTGTCATTGCTACTCAGGTGTGTTCTTCAGTCTACTTTTGAGATAAATTGCAAGAGCATGATTAGTCTGCTGGTGCTAGCTAGAACTTTTGATTTTATGAACACTTATGTTTTACGTGAAACAAAAATGTTTAAGAGATGAAACCAGCAAGAGGAATATTAGTAGATTTCATAGCTCTCAATAACCATACATGTCATCGCTCAATTTATGTTCTAATAAAGTTTATACTTTGTGAAAGAAGTTTATATGAACGAATGATTCTTATTAACACTTTGAATGTCATGTCTCTCCTATGTACCAGATAGCAGTTGGTGATTGCGATGGTAGCTTGCTGTGCCTTATTCATTTGTCCCTTGTGCATATCAAATGTCAGTTTTTTTGGTTCTATTTTGTTCCCCGGATTTTAACAGGAAAGTGAAAAATATCTAATGATAATCAAGGGATTGTTTATATTTAGAGAGGAGAAAAGTCTGAAAGATCAGTAAAGCTGATTAGGTTCATATGTTTGTCGGGTAGTTATCGAATGCCTGAGTTCAACACAAACATTTCTTTAGCAAAGGTTTCAGTCGGCTGTATGGCATGCAATTTAGCTGTTGAACTATTAGCCGTCAAGAGCTAAGCCTTTCTTTTGCTGAACCACACAATCAGGTTAGACTAGCTCAGTAGCCAAGACTATGAATTAATAGGACCTGGCTACATAAGGACTTGGTCTACCTGGATGTCATGCTGTTTATTCAGGATATTATATTTGTACATCATAGCTATGCGTGAATTTCTGGGTATTCAGAATGTCATGCTGTTTAATCAAGATATTATCTGGATGTCATAGCTACTTGTGATATTATTCAGCATTTGGAGCTTGGAGCACCTGTGGGTTGTGGCCCAATTTAGGTTAATACTTGAAAGTGCAAACCTGTGATAATAAGAAAGTCGTTGCAAATGCCAACCCTGCAAAATAGCTGTGTCAAAAATTTCTATAACGGTATAACCTGTTATGTGGCTAAGCTGAGTTGAGTTTCAATCTTTGCCTGCATTTTCTCATGAATCAGATGTCATGTGTGAATGATTGCAACTGAAGCCTTATGTGTCACAATGCGTCATGGACCTTATAGCATCGACAACTTCATCTACTTGTGCAGAAACTACTGAAAACATGAGCTGATTTTTATGTGACTGCTCTAGTCATTGCCTACATTTTTCTAAAATGTCCACATAGATGTTTTCCTAGCACCTTTTTCTGCATACATGAACTTTTATCTTCTGTTTGCAATGGCCTCTTTTCTGCCTAAGAGGTGGGTGCTTGGCTCATGTGCAACAGCGGCAGCCCAGGTTATTTTCTAATACAAGTTTCGTTGGCTCAAGTTATGCTTTATCTTATTATTCAATCACTAGATTTTTAACTCCATTCTTGTCTTCATTTTTTATTTAGATAGCCTGGCAAATATGCTTGTGGGGTTGCAGTAACTTAATCAATTATTTATTTGATTGCTCTCTTGAACCGTAGCTTGTTTAGTGGTCAAAGTTAGCACTTGGTTAATATTTTCATAGTTACTGAAAATTGTGTTGCCTCTATTTCTGTGCTTTCACCCAATAAAATCATCATAGGTTGTACGACCCTTGAGGCATACTTACAGTAATAGCAGTTTGCTAGCGTTGGCTTCAGTTTGCCTATGTCAGTCTCAGTCTCAGTCGGTCACAGTGGGCACAGTTCATGACCGCCGTCAAGCAAAACTACGGCGAGAAGGTCCTCACCCAGGTTAGTCTCAGTCGCCGGTCACAGTGGACCAGTCACAGACACTACCATACTTGCTGTTGTTGGTTTTCGCCTTTTTGCCGCCGGCCTTTCTCTATGTGCCTGCCGACTCCTGAATCTGAAATGCGATGTTCTTGTTGACCTGTGACGTGCAGTTCGAAGACTTCGCGAACCACAATGTTTTTGACCTGCTGGAGAAGTACAGGGAGAGAAATCTCGTCTTCAATGACGATATCCAGATAGCTTATGCAGCTCTATGTGTTGACAGCAGCACCATGGTCCATTGGTCCATGGATGCCAAGTTCAGAAACAGGGGGTGCTGCCTGTTTTGTACTCATCCTTTTCTTCCTGTACTGTGCCGATGAATGAACAAAAACGATGCGGGTGTAATTGTTGCAGGGAACAGCCTCCGTGGTCCTGGCAGGCCTCCTGGTGGCGCTCAAGGTGGTCGGCGGGACACTTGCAGACCACACTTACCTGTTCCTCAGTGCCAGCGAGGTCAGTTGCGATTATATGGTTTAATCTACATTATATACTGCAGCAATGTTAATTACCTTACCTCTTCTTTCTCAAAGTTTTGGGTCACGCACGGGCTGCTTTTCTTGGTGAAATTGACATGCTTTTGTTGTCTGCTTGCAGTCGCTGAAGCCGACGGTGCTGATCGGCACCTCGGGCAAGGGCTGCGTGTATACCCTCACCTATCGCAGCTACCGGTAAGGATCAGGACCATGGTTGGGGCTGCGGCCGGCGCAAAGGAAAGGAAACGGGTGAATTATTATTACAAATAGACTACAGAGTGATGAGTGAATAAAAAGTTGAGCTGATGATTGTTGCAGCTAGAGGAGTGAGTTTACATATATACGTTGATTTCTACTGTATTTTATCTTGTTCCATACTGATGTACAAGACAAATTCATTTGGTGCTTGACTTTGATGAATGTGATGTACAAGACAAATTGGATGTTATATGTATTGAGCTGCACGTGATATGTGTTTGTGTATCTTCATGTGACATGTGGACACTATATGAGCATTGAATATCGCTTTGATATGTGCTAAAAATTGTATTTTTTTTCTATGTTAAATTGTGCTGTTGAACGGTCTATCGTTGTAAATGTATGGAGTGTTGGATGATCTAACGGTGAATATGTGGTAACAGATTATCTGTCGCTAAAGAGTGGCAACAGGCTATCTATCGCTGTAAATATTCACTGCAACAAACTATCTGACGCTAAAAGTACCATCTGACGCTAAAGATTTTTAGCGACAGGACTTACAGTGTCTGCGTAAGTCTGTTGCTGTAACTTTTTAGCGTCAGTTCGTCTGTCGCTATAGCCACTTTTAGCGTCAGATCGTCCATCGCTAATCTTGGTGTTGTGGTGTAGTGTATGCCTTGGTGGGGGTTGTACTAACGGCTTCAAAATTAGCAACTTTATTAGTTAGCTCATCACAATGTTTGCACATGGTTTCCATTTTAGCAAGCAAACTTTTATAAGCATCTTGTGAGCTAGCTAACTTTTCTTTTAATTTTTCATTTTTCTTTACAAGTTGCTCATTATTGATTGTGCATGCATTTGTTGTTGCACTAGCCTCAAGTTGCTCAATTTTAGTAGATAGTTCAACATTGAGATTAGCAAAGTTCTCATATTGTTCAAGCAAAGTTTTGTATGCTTCTTGTGAACTACCTAGCTTTTCTTTTAATTTTTCAAGCTTCTTTTGTTGACAAGTGCAAACTTTAGCATAATTAAGATTTTGTTGTACAATTTCATTATAAGAAGGCATTTCATCATCACTATCACTCTCACTAGAGGATGAGCTTTCATTACCTCATGCCATAAGGCACATACGAGAAGAGCTTAATGATGAGTGCTTGCGCCCTCGCCTCTTGTGATGGTGTTCTTCTTCACTTGAAGAATCATCTCATGACCTTATTGATGTGAGGGCTTGGTTCTTGCATGCCTTCTTCTTTATCTTGGGTGTGGGCTTGTTTGGACAAACTTCCACAAAGTGCCCCAACTCGCCGTATCCATAGCATCCTCTCTTTCTTTGCTTATTTCTTTGATTGGTGAAAATGAGATCTTGGATTTGGATGGGCACACCCTTGACATTGAGCCTTTGGATCATCTTCTCCACCTTGTTGATTAGTTTGATTGATTCTTCATCAAGGTCGGAGGTGGAGGAGGAAGATTGATTATCTTCACTTGAATCTTTATCATCATCATCGTCGTCGTCCTCATCTTCTTATTCATCTTCACTTGAGGAGCTTGAGCTTGAGCTTGTCTCAACTTGCTTGCCCTTCATCTTCTTTTTCTCGCTACATGCGAGAGCTTTGCCTTTGCTTGATGAAGAGGCTTTTTCTTGACCCATCTTGCGTGACATTTCAAATGCCACTATCTTGCCAATGACTATGGCCGGGGTCATGGTGCTCAAGTTCTCCATGTTGTGAAGGATGGTGATGATGCTTGCATATTTCTTTTGTGGTAGCACAGAGATGATCTTCCTCACGATGTCTGCATCATCAAGCTTTGTTAATCCTATTGAATGGAGCTCATTGATAATTAGATTCAAATGAGAATACATATCATGAACAAGCTCATCATTATTCATTGTAAAGGAATCATAATTTTGTTTAGCTAGACAATGTTTTTGCTCACGGACATTAGATGTGCCGTCATGGAGCTCTTGGAGTTTTAACCAAATTTCATGTGCCGTATTTAAAGTGAACACTTGGTTAGACACATTCATGCTAAAAGATTCAAACAAGCAATTTTTAGCTCTAGCATTGAAATATATTTCCTTTTCTTCACTCTTTGTGGGTTTATTGGGATTCTTAATGGGTTTCATCCCATCACGAGTGACTCTCCAAACTCCCAAATCAACCGCCTCAAGGTAGCAAGCCATTCTAGCTTTCTAATAGAGGAAGTTAGTGCCGTCAAAGTGTGAAGGCCTAGAGGTATCCACCCTAACCACTCTAAATAGCGTCGGCTCAACGGCGGTTAAGCCAAAGGTCCAAATTGAGCCAACCGGCTCTGATACCACTTATAGGGGACCGTGACACCTAAGAGGGGGGTGAATTAGACAACTTAAAAATCTACTTCTCAACTATGGCCTCTTTTTCTAACCTTAGCAAAACCTATGCAAATGATAAACTATCTAAATGTGCAACTATAATTTTGCTTGTGTGTTGCTATCTCTACCGCAAAAAGGAGTAATGCAATCAATGTAAATGCGAAAGCTAAAGAGCAAGGTAGAGATATGCAAACTCCCGTCGATCACTCTGGTATTTTTACCAAGGTATCGAGAAGCACGCAAGCTTCCCCCTAGTCCTCGTTGGAGCCCCTCGCAAGGAATCCCTCGCAAGGGACAAGCTCCCGGTCGGGTAACTCCGTGGATAGCCTCGGGCCTTCCCCACACGCAAGTGGGTCTCCAACGTGCCTTCCGACAAGCCTCTCCCGGATGCTCTCCGCCGTCTTCACTATCAAGCATCCAGCCAAAACGCCGTGGGCCTTGTTCCCTTCGGTACATGGTGGCGGCCACACCACAAACGCGGTTGGTGTGATCTCGTAAGACTACAAGCCCCTTCGATGTACAACAATGGTGCGCGCAACCACCGAGTGATAAGAGGTATGCAAACCTCACTAAACACTAGGCCTAAAACCTAGAGCAAGTGCATAAGCGGTGGTCTAATCAACCTAAGCACTTCGCAAAGCACCTACGCTAATCACCTAATGAAAAACTAAGCACTATGCAAGTGAAGATCACTAAAATGGTGTATCAACACCCCAGATATGTTTCCTCAGCTCCACCCCACTGATTTGGCCGGTTGGGGGTTGTATTTATAAGCCCCACTATGAAAGTAGCCGTTGGGGATGAAATCCTGCTTTTCTGCTACTGACCGGACGCTGATCATGTCCTGACCGGATGCGTCCGGTCGTCCCGACTGTTGGAGCCACGATCAACTGGTCGGACGCTGCCAGCGTCCGGTCACATGCCACCAGACATGTCTGGTCGCATTTTTGCCGCTCTGGAACCTCTCTGTACTCAACCGGACTCTGTTGTCCAGCGTCCGGTCGATTTGTCGCCAGCGTCCAGTCCAGCGTCCGGTCACTGCTGCTGCCAAGCCTCTTGATCGGGCGTCCGGTCACTGTGCTACCAGCGTTCGGTCACTTCTATGAGCTCGTTTCCTCGCGATCTTGCGTATGGCTTGGTTCCTATCTTCATGCTTAGACTTTGCTTGATATCTTGGGTCTTCTCTTGTGCTTCTAAGGTCTTGCTTATGGTGTTGATCATCGGATCATCACGTTGCCTTGTCCAAGTCACATCTTGCACCCTATTGAACTACAAAACAATCACTTGCAAATTCATTAGTCTAATTTGGTTGTGTTGGTCATCAAACACCAAAATCCAAAGTAAATGGGCCTAGGGTCCATTTTCCTTATAGCGCCCACTCCAATGATTCATGAGCCATTTTTCTCACTATCTGCTATCGCTGCACCGACAGTGCAAGATACTATGGTGCCAGCACCTGTTGTTATTCCACCTGTGGCAACAATGAATGACGATGAGGAACCTGTTCATCAGGATCCTATAGAACCTATTGCCACACTTGAGATGGAGCAACAACAGCCTCAAATAGAAGATGTGCCAAATGTGGAGGCCCCTAGAAGGTCTTAAAGAATTAGAAAATCAGTTATTCCTGCTGACTATAAAGTATACAACACTGAGGAATTTTAAATGGAGGATGATCCCACTTCATTTGAAGAAGCTATGAGAAGTGATCATTCATCAAAGTGGCTTGAGGCCATGGAAGATGAAATGAAATCAATGAATACCAATAAAGTTTAGGACTTGGAAATAATTCCTAAAGGAGCCAAAATAGTAGGCTGTAAATGGAGCTATAAAACAAAACTTGACTCTCAAGGGAATATAGAGATATATAAAGCGTGACTTGTGGCAAAAGGCTTTACGCAAAGAGAAGGCATTGATTACAATGAGACATTTTCTCTAGTCTCATGTAAGGATTCCTTCAGAATCATAATGGCATTAGTAGCACATTACGATTTAGAATTACATCAGATGGATGTAAAGACGACATTTCTCAACGGGGACTTGGAGGAAAATGTTTACATGGCACAACCGAAAGGTTTTGTCATGGAAGGAAAAGAATGAATGGGATGCCGCCTAAAGAAATCCATTTATGGATTAAAGCAAGCTTCAAGACAGTGGTACTTGAAGTTTGATTAGACAATAAGGAATTTTGAGTTTAAAGATAATGTAGAGGACAATTGTGTATATGCAAAGTTTAAGAATGGGAAGTTTATCTTCCTTGTCCTGTATGTGGATGATATCTTACTTGCTAGTAGTGATGTTAGTCTACTACTGGAGACAAAGAAGTTTTTGTCCTCAAAATTTGATATGAAATATCTTGGTGAAGCTTCGTTCGTTCTAGGGATCGAGATTCATCGAGATAGAAGTAAAGGGGTATTAGGACTGTCACAAAAGGCATACATAGAAAAGATCTTAAAGAAATTTAATATGCACAAATGTAGTCCCTCACCTGCTCCTATAGTCAAGGGCGACAGATATGGGGATTTTCAATGCCCCAGGAATCAGTATGAGATTGATCAAATGAAAATTGTTCCATATGCTTCAACTGTCGGAAGCTTGCAATATGCTCAAGTATGTATGCGCCCTGACTTGGCATTTGTTATCGGGTTACTTGGCAGATTCCAGAGCAATCCTGGAACAGAACACTAGAAATTAGTAAAGAAAGTCTTGCGTTATTTGTAAGGAACGAAAAGCCTCATGATGAAGTATAGAAGATCATATTCACTCCATATAGTGGGATATTCAGATTCTGATTATGCGGGAGATGATAGAAAATCCACGTCTAGATATGTATTCACTCTCGCAGGGGGGAGCTATTTCATCGAAAATCTCAAAGCAAACCGCCACTACATCGTTCACAATGTATGCCGAGTTTGTAGCATGTTATGAGGCAACGGGGCAGGTGAACTGGCTAAAGAAGTTCATATCCGGTTTGAAGGTGGTTGACGACATCTATAGACCACTTAAGTTATACTGCGATAATAATCCGACAGTACAGTATGCTCACAACAATAAGTCAAGTGGTGTTGCCAAACACATTGACATAAAGTATTATATTGTGAAAGATAAAGTCTGAGATCATGTCATAAGTCTTGAGCATATAAGTACCGAAAAGATGCTCGCGGATCCGCTTACAAAAGTCTTACCACCCAACGTGTTCAGAGAACATGTAGCCGGCATGGGTTTAAGGGAGAGCCTATAATTTCTGGACAAAAGAAGGCCCGAAGTTAAGTATCTATTTCAGAACAGAGTGATGTATTATAATTGTTAAATCTATCGGTAATTGACCGTGACGATGAAACATGCTCTATGCGCTAATCTGTAATGGAATGAACAAAAGTAAATGAAATGAAATTGAAAGATGGAAGGAGATTAATGGGAAGATTGTTAGATTGATCTCTAATTCTAAACTGGGCCCAACGGCCTAGTTGGGCCTTTGATCCGCGCCCTGATCGAGGGCGCCCAGCCCACTATGGCTGGAGGGCCCCTGTCACACTGCGCAATATATAGAGGTGGGTGCCGGCGGCTCTGAGTACGAGATTGACCGAGCTACAGTTCCCCACCGAAATCCCTAATCCGATCTAGAGGGTGCACAGCTAGTGACGGGAAGCTCTACTGCCTCGCTGCCACCGGACTGCGTCACCGGACTCCACTGCCTTCGCCGACCCGCCGCCACTGAACCATGTCACCTACGACCACTACACGGCACCACTGCCTTCACCGACTCCATGGCGGACGCGAGCGGATCCTCCTCCAAGGGCACAGACAGTCAGCCCTTTCCATCCCTTTCTCTCCCTCTAGATCTACTAGTTCAAAATTCTAGGATGTGTTCATCATGTTTATAGTAAGATGTACCGCTAGATCTACGACTAAGGTCATGTTCTTCTTAACACAAGCATCCAAATGAAATTGACGTAGTCAGCTTAAGTGGGCTTTAAGGCTTCACTCGCGGTTTGCAGCGCGGGGGCTGGGGCGTTGGGCTGATGCCAGCTGGGTTTGTCGGGGTCCAACATTTTTTTTACTAGGGTCCACAATGGCCAAAAATTAATCTAGACCCTGACGCCATAACGTAGCATCGCCTGTTAAAGATAGAACATTCTTATTGTAAAGCTGCAACATTTTGCTTTTTGCATTATTATTCTCATGAAGTTGGGACATTTTTGTCTTATAAACAAGGAGAATGTTGTCATGGATCTAGACTTTGTTCTCCTTAATCTAAATCATTTCCCCATAAAGCTGGAACATTGTCTTAACGAACCTAGCACAAATTTTCTCCTAAAGCTTGAACATTTTCTCGTGAAAAGTGAAAAGGTTTTCTTCTGAACAATATTCTCGTAAACGTAGGATAATTATCACTTGAATTGCAACATTGTTCTGCTTCTCAGTTTCATGGGAAAGCATATGTCAGTAAATATACTTTGTTTTAAAACTCTGAATCGTAATTTATTTTTAATACTTTGTTTGAAAATTACGTGTCTTTTTAGTGTGAAACCTGATCTTGCATGCAGCACATTTCGTCACATGGGGGCACAAAAAAACCGTTGGCCCAGATTAATAACAGCCCAAGCTGGAGGGTAGGTGGAAAGCCGATTGACTCCACTCAGGTGAAACTTAATAGCCCAACTTACCATTTAGCATTCAAACTTGATCGCGGTGCTGTTACTGAAAGGATAATTGTTGGCCCAGCAGGAGCATTTTAGAGGAAGGAGCTAAACTGTCTGTTGAGATAATTGTTTGGCCCAGCCCGAGCAACATGCACTTTGTCTGGCCCGGCTGTCCCAGCAACTTGTGCTTCTTTAACTGCTAAAGTATCCCCATATTTGGAACCCCAAATTCCAGGCAGCTTGAACTTCACTTCTTTGTGTGTTCCACAAATGATACAGTGGAATAATAAAAAGATAAGTAAGTTTGATTAGCCATAGGTCCTCCATAAATTTCTAATACGTAGGCCATATTTGCTGCAGCTTCCGTACCATCTGCTCTACTGCCGTAAATTTAGGCAATGGAGACGACGGTGGCCTTATTGACGTATGGAAGCGGAGCTGTGATTTTAGGCTCTACGTATTATTAGGCAACGGAGACGACGGTGTGTAGCACCACTTACATGGACAGAAGACGGGCCATGGTGAAGAACGCAAGTAGTCACGTCAGGCTCTCCCATGTAAACCGCTTATTTGTCCTCTCCTAGTGCAATATTAGAAGGGCGGGAGGTTCCTGGACCTGCTCTCCTCGTCGTGATGCACGTAGGCCCTCAATGTGGAGAGACTACAACAGCGAAACAACAACAGCATGAGGCAAAACGCTAACTCGAGAAGATGTATTTTGACGATGGCCAATAGGTCGTACATGTATTTTGGCGACAACCCATAGATCGTATATATACAAAAATCCACACGATTAAACCAATTAGAATTCCAACTTGCAGACTTAAAAGGCCAAGGTAACGAATAAATAAAACTACTAATGGAGGTAATGCTCCGGCAAGGGCGGCGTATCACTACTCACACAGGTGCCATGCACCTAAGCCCTCTAGCCCACCAAGCGAGGCACGTGGGTGTGGGCTTCCCTTTTCTTTCAACTTACCCACTCAACCCAAATTATAAGTTATTTTAGCTTTTTTAATTCAAAGTATCTTAAATTTGATTAAATTTATATAATAAAATAATAATGTTTATGATACCAAATAAGTATCATTAAATTCTTTATTAATTTTATTTTCATAGTATATCTATTTGATGTTATAAATCTTTATAATTTTCTATATAATTTTGATCAAACTTAAGATGTTTTGACTTTTTAAGAAAGTTAGAATGATTTATAATTTGGAATGGAGGGAGTATAATTTAGGATAGAGGGAGTAGAATTTAAATTTAGGTTTATTCTTTTTTGTTGAAATAAACCTCCTCAGATTTTATACAATAACAACAGGTTCAGCAAACTCGCGAACCACTAAGTCCATTACAAAGCCGGGGAGGGGATCATCCCAAACTTGGGATTGATCCGTCCCAACCAACACAAAAACGAGCCAATTCATGAACACAATTATTACACGATGTAGGGACATTACAAACTTGAACTCAATCGAAACAGAGCCTAATCAAATCCCTCGCCTCCCTGTAAAGGACAGAGGCGGGGCATAAATCCATTTCGGTGGACTGCAGGGCCTTCATTGTGTTGGTTGAGTCGGTCTCCAAAGTCATTCTAGAAATACCTTGAATCGATGCTGCTTAAAGAGTAGCAACACACGCTTGGGCTTCTGTACAATCGGCATCATGGATCGCTGAGTGGGATCCTAAACCCTCCATGAGAGTTCTTCCTTGTGATCTCGAAAATGAATCCCCATCCTCCTTTCTTAGTCTCCGGAAGAAGGAGCCATCGAATTGGCCTTTAGAATTCCAGCTGGTGGACAAGTCCATTTCTGTGATTGTGGTTTGCTACTCAGATTCTTTGTCTTCGTTGGCTTGGACTGCATGCGCCGCCAGAGAGGCGGCTCACTAGATGACTTGGCTCTGTCTGTCGACTCCTCCTCTGCATTTGCTTTGTTCCTAGCCTCTCACCAGGCATACAACAGGGTCACTACCCTTATTCGCCTTCTCCGGTGCAATATTTAGGTTTATTTATCTTGGTGTTTCGTTCTGAAATGGCTCCTTGACCCCTTTAAGACAGGAGGAAGAAGCTAAACCAGATACTGAGGAAGTTGTTGGGACCAGCCCGCGTAACGTGACGCTATGTCTGCCGGGTCGGCCCAGCAGCTTGCATTGCTGATTGTACTTCTATCTACAAATATGTTTGCTCGACACTTTTGACAGCATGCTTGAAATGAATCAAACTCAGGCCAGCATGCAGTGGCGGATCTGGAAGCAGAATTGAAGGGGCTGGTCTCTTCTTCTTCCTCTCTCTCCATCTTTCTTTTTTTCCTCCACCTCATCTTCTCCTCACCTCCACATATTTCCATTGATGCACCAGCTGTAGCCCCAGATCCGCCCTTGCGCATGCGTCTCACTGTCACAACCAGCCTCCAACCTTGACTTTATCAAAAAAAAAAAACTTGACAGACCAAGCTAACCTGAGATTCCTTAACCCTGGTTAGGTGTAACCATCTCCAATTCTGTTTCCTCAAAAAAAAAACCATCTCCAATTCTCCATGCAGTGCAGGTGCCAAGTGCCAGGTGCAGCAGGCAGCCGGCAGCAGGCAGGAGCACTCAAATAAACCACTAGGTACCCAACCAAACCAAGGCAAACGAACCCACTGGAATTGGAATCCATGCGGGACACCCAACCTGAGATTCCAAGGCTGCTTTGTTTTCCTTTGCCCTGCTTTTCCCCGTGGTCGCTTTCTCCTCCTCCACACCGCACACACCTTTCCCTTGGTTTTTTCCCACCCCACTTAACGCCTAAGCAAGCCAAGCTCGCCCAGGCTCCTCCTCCTCCTCCTCTGTGCCCCTGGCTGCGGCTATAAATTCAGGCCCCTTCCAAGCCCCAATTCCCTTTTTCCCTCTCTCTACTCGCCTCTCTAGGTTTCCTTGCAGCCGCATGACTGCAAGCAGGAGTAGAGCTAGTAGTTGCATGCTGACCACCACTGCCGCCCTCCTCACCTACCCATTGCCCTGATTTGCCTACATACCTGCTGCACCTTTTTTTTTTTTGTTCCTGTGCCTGGGAGATTCTGTTGCCAATCGAATCGACCTTCTCGTCGGAGTTAGTTAGGAATTCTCTCTCCAGCCAAAACCCTGCCGTCAGAAACCTTGCTGATCGATCAGGGCAACACTCTGCTCAATTTTTTACAAGAAAAAAACCTCGATCACTAGCTGTTCAGGCCGTCACTCTGCCCAAATTTTTCGCCAGAAATCCTGCTGTCTAGGCCGTCACTCTGCCGAAATTTTTCTCCAGAACCCTTGCTGTCCAGGGCGTCACTCTGCCGAAATTTCCAGCTCCAAAACCTGCCAAAATTTTCACCTGGGATTCTTCACCTAGCCTGTTCAAGGGAAATCTCTGCTGGATGTTTCTTTCGCGGCACAGTTGCTTCCGTGACTTGTTGCCTGTGTCTTTGCAACCAACCAAGCCTTTGATGGTGCCGCTGTTCCCGTGTTTATGATAACATCCACTGTGCTCGTGCAGTCCTTCTCCGTCGTCTTCCTCTACTGGTTCTATGTCTTCTCATAATTAACCACCCATCATATCGATTGCGCCTCAAGATTTATGTTCTGATTCTTCCTGCCAACAGCTTCTATCTAGTACTCTAGTCCCTAGTAAAATATAGCAACAAACTGCTCCATCGATCGTTAACCAGGTAATTAATCGGTGAGACAGACATAAAAAGAAGAAGAAAAAAAAAAAGAACAGTAGTGCATGATGGCCTCTCCCGGCATGGTGTCTACTGTGACCACGTCGCCGCCGACGCCGTCGACCGGGTCCGAGGGGCGGCCTGACCCGCTGCTGGCCGCGGTGACCGCGGAGAGGAAGCGCAAGCGCAAGGAGTCGAACCGGCTGTCCGCGCAGCGGTCCCGCGCGCAAGCAGCGGCAGCTGGACCTCACGGCGACCGCGC